>JAVJIF010021221.1:0-63110 GCA_038442645.1 Agave tequilana
TACCAACGGCTATATTCTTGAAAGCTTATAAATAGGGTTCTCTTAAGTTATTTTCATCAAGATTTTTGAGAGCTATTATTCCCATCTTTTTCAGTGGTTTGTAACAAGTTTAAAAGAAGTTTTTGAGCCTATAATTTTTATCTTTTATTTGTTTTTAAAACTATTGGAAAAAATCAAAGAAAAAAGGTCTTTGGGAAATTAGTTTTGATATTTCTTTACAAATCTATTTAGTATTTTTTTCAAGTATTTTTCTTTGTTATTCTCTTTTCCAAACACTTTATTTCTCACACTTGAGCTATCATCTTTAATCCTATCTATAGATCTTATTTTTGTGAGGAAATTGTTTATGGTCTATTGTGATCATCAAGTGTTGTTTGTGATCATTGGATCACCAAGATTATAATCTCTTCTTTGCTTTGGCTTTGTGCCTATCCTTCTTATGTAGAAGTCATCGTGTTTGAGAGAGGAGTAGTATACTCCAAGTGTAGAGTTGTAATTCATCAGTGGAGGTCCATTTGTATAAGGTCCTTTATGGACATAGTGAAAATCCTTCTGTGTGAAGGCAGGGACGTAGAGGAGTGGCTCGAACCTCGAAACATATCTTGTTATTTGCGTTTGATCTCCTATCTCTCAACTCTATCTCTCTTATATCTTGCATTGTCTTATATTATACATAGTGTGTTGCATTGAGTTTTAAGTTCCGTATCATTTGTCATTAGATTAACTAGTACACCTATTTGCCCTCTCTAGGTGTATTTCAATTGTATCAGAGCCTACACTCCTGATATTCTGTTTAACCACATAGAAGTGAGATCTTGGATTGCTAATCCAAATTTATATTTGCTCACTTATTGTTTATACACTCATGAATTTCCTTACTCCTCCCATGTATGATATTGCCAACATCGATTGTGAAAGTATAAGATGAGTGCATACCTTAAATTCTTAGGATTTCATGTTACCTTGCCACTACCAAGAAATCTTATCTTGATAATGACAAGCATATAGAGGCCAATGAACCAGCCTTAGTGGCACTTAGGTACACATTTGGCATAAATAAATTTTCTATAGTTTCTCATTGTGATTCCGCTTTTGCAGTGTGAAATACATTAACCTCTCCCGAACTACAAACGACAAACAATGTGGAGAAAAAATCTAGCTGAGAAGAGTCTGATCAAACTTGCTTCATGGTTCAAGGGAATGACCCCTTGAGGTAATTTCGGACACTCAACTAGATGATAGTGCTAGTTTTTCTTATGATGATAACATGGATGCACATGCATTAAATGAAAAACTATCTATGTTCTATGAAAACTTACTTTCAAAGTACAAAGCTTTAAAAAATAAAAATTTAAATTAAATGAAGAAAATGAAAATTTATTTTCAAAGCTAAACATGGTTTTACAAGAGAGGGTTGAGATTTCAAGTGAAAGGCACTCCTTGAAAACTCAACTTGACCTTGTTTTAAAAGAAAACGAAATTTTAAAGAATAAAAATGATTGTGATGATGTTTTGAAAAATAATGAGGTTTTGTCTTTAAAACTCGATTTTGTTTTAAAGGAGAACAATTCTTTGAAAAATAAAATTGTTTTGATTTCAAAAGAATTGAAATTTTTCAAATTAAAATATTTTTTTGAAAAATGATTTGGATTCTCATTCTTGTCATAATTTCATTATTATACCCTCTATTGATAAGAATGCATGCTCCACTTCTTTTTCAACAATTGAAAATGATATTTGCATGTTGAAGAATAGAGTAGAGTGTTAGGGCTCCACTTTGAACCAATGTGCCATGAACCACACACTATTGGAATCTATTTTTTTTAAAGAAGCATACTTTACATATTCGTGCACACAAATCACGGCATACACATGCTCATCATGCTCACACATGTAATTTATATGCTAATGTGTACACTTGTACACATTGTGGACGTACGGATCACCTTACAAAGTTTTGTTATGATAAAATACATAATTCAAATTTTGCAAATAAGTTTGTTTAGGTTAGGAAAGGTACTACCCCATGGACCCAAAAAGGTATGGGGTACCAAAATCCACTCCTATTGTATTTGATGTGGATGTGGGCTCTCACTTGACGTTGGCATGGTGCCTTGATGGTGGATACGATTCGACCCTAAAGATCATATTTGTGAGTGCATCACTTTCAAGGATGTTTAGTTGGAGGACCACCATGGTTTGGAGACCTAGAAATTGGTTCATTGATTTTGGTAACTATATCTAACTCCTATTTTGTTTACATGCTTTTATACCATTGATTTTTAGCATGTCATGCTTTAATGCACTTTATGTTAAATGCAATGTAAATTAGACATGTGATATATGAAAAACACCTAGAGGGGGGGTGAATAGGTGTAAGTGCTAATCTAGTGAACTAAGTGCGCTAAATGCGGAAGCTTAAAACAAATATTGCAACACACTTAATACAACACACATATGTAGCCGAATTCCCCGTGAAGGGCTCTGGACTAACTCCTCTTGATTCCCCTTGAATGGGTTGAAGTGCTATATGAAGCTCTTGTGGTTAAGTACAAGTGAGGCACACACAAACACACAAGCATATAATAGATATGACAATATGAATCAATGCTCAAACACAAGCAAATAGATATGATATGGCAATATGAATGATGCTTTGCACAAATAAAAGAGAGAGTTAGAGAGACAATGGATCAAACGCAAACACAAAGATATGTTTCGAGGTTCGAGCCCCTAGCTCTACATCCCCGCCTACACCACCGTGTAGGATTTCCAATCCACTATCTCCCACCGAGGGAACCTCCACCGAGGAGGATTTATTACAACACTAGGAGTACCGAATTCCTCTCTCAAACACCGCCTCAGAACCGAGGGGTAGGCCCGTAGCCAAACAACAACCACACCTCTACCGAAGAGGGTTACAAACCAAACTCCACCTCTCACTAGAGGGAGCAAACCACAAGCCTCAACCTCTACCAAAGAGGGAGCAAACACCAACCCAATACAACAACCTCAACCTCTACCAAAGAGGGAGCAACTCAAGAAATCAAGTGTTTACAACAAGTGGTATATCTCAACCACAAACCTCTTTCCTTTTTCACAAACAAAGATCCTAAATAGATTAGGATAGAAGATATAGCTCAAGTGAAAAAACTAGGTGTTTGAAAAATAAAGGCTCAAAGAAAAATACTTGAGAAAACTCTTGTAAAAGATAGAAAATGAAAGCCAAGACAAATCTCCCAAAATTCTCTTTTCTTTGATTTTTCTAAAAACCTAAAACAAATATGATTGGAAGTTTAAAGCCCAAAAACACTTTTGAAAACTTATTTTAAACTCTGGGAAACTGGAAATTTTTCTCTTGTAAAAACCTTGGCCAAAATCCCAAAGAATTGGGGTTTATATAGGCCAAAACAGAAACTAGCCGTTAGGCTGATCTGGCAGCCTGATAGGCTAGCAATCGGCCGGCCCGGCCGACCGCCAACGGTCAGAAATGTGACCGTTGGGGCAACCCGGTCGACCGCCCGGTCTACCCAAATAAACAGAGAGCACTGCTCTCAGGTCCGGTCAGCCGCCCGGCCGACCGTCCCTGTGTCTGCCAAACGTGCACAGGCTTGTGCACGTCGGTCGACCCCAAGGGTCGACCGGCCCTTGGTGCGGTCGACCCGTGCGGTCAGCCGACCTGGCCTGTCAGCCACTGTTCTGGGACAGAAACACAGTTAAAATGTTTTTCTAAAAATCTTTTAAGTCTTGTAAAAATACCAAAAAATAGTTTTATCATTTTGCATTGATATATAAACATGTGATAAAAAGTTTAGCTCAAATATCAATCAATATGAACTATTTTTGTGTTTTATCATTTTTACCAAAAATCAAAACATGTATTTTTATCAAACTTGGATTTTTCAATAGGAAATCTGATTTTTCCTAAAACTCATGAATAGACATATCAAAATAAGTTTGTTTAAGAAATGAAGTATGTATGTATATTGAACACATCTAATATATATAAAACTATTTAAACTTGTTTTGATCTAAACTATTCATGAAACCAAATCTAAACATAAAACTTGTGTGTGTTGTGCACTTGAGCATATCAACTATACTAAGCTTTACAAATGGATCTAAACACACTAAACACTAGGATACCTAAGTCTTCTTGACGATCTTCATCTTCAAGTAGACCCGATCCAAAACTCCATCCATGGGCTAGGCAATGTATGATCTTGAAGCTTGAGCCTTGGAATCACCATGAATAGCTTCTAAACTCCTTGTTGAAGCTAATCATCAATTAATATCTTGGTTAATGATCTGAAACTTAAACAACACAAGATTATTAGTAAACATAACTACATGTGTTAATCATCATCAAAACTAGGGTGGAAGGCCTTTGGGCCAACAATCTCCCCCTTTTTGATGATGACAAAACTTATGGAGTTATATATGCATGGATTAAAGTTAAGCTTCAAAGAAGCTCCCCCTTAACTCATGTATAAACAAAAAAACAATAGATATGCAATGAGAGCTCTTAAACATGAATGCATACATAGATATGCATAAACAATAAAAGGTTCTAGATACCAAATGAAATGTTCAAAAACACAACATGCTCTAGATACCAATTAAATTAAACTAAATTAAACTTAATATATGCAAAACCATAAATATGTATATAAAAATCTTATAAACTCAAAATCTTTCTCCCCCTTTTTGTCAATCATCAACAAAGGGGTAAACAATCAAAATAAAACAAAATTTTCTCCCCCTTTTTGTCTAAAACAAAAACAAAAGCAAAAACCAATTAGGGGTGACAATCAATTAAGATATCAATTGAAAATACGTCGATGAAGTATCTTGATACCAATTGAAAGTAAACATACCAAAACAAAATTTTGAGATACCAACTTAAAACATAAACATTTTGATATCAAAAGATAGTATTTTTCTTTTTAAGCCATATAAACAATTTTGATTGTGATATCATATGCTTAAAATAAACATCAAATTTCCAATCATAAAGTGTGGGAGTGGAAATCAAATACCAATTGAAATATGAAAGTCAAATTTTCTCCCCCTTTATGAAATACAAACTAAAACAACGCGTAGGCTTGATACAATTTAAAAGTAATCAATTGAAATAGGATAATCATTAAGGTTTTCAAGCTTAGCATAAACAAATATTTGTGCTCTAAGATATAGGAATATAGTAGGCACAAATGAAACATATATGTATGAAAAAATAGATACCAATTGACATTGATACCATTGGATAGAAAGCATACATACATACAAACATATGAGTATACAAAAAGGATCAAAAATTGATACCAATTGAAAGAGTACAATGATACCAATTGACATAACAATAAAAGCATGGTATAACTCATATCAAAATGAAGAATACGAACTAGTTAAAATGAAAATTTTTGTTAACTAGTACGAAATCCTTCAAGTAAGAAATAAACTAAAAATAATTTTCATAAAACACATGTAAATCACATAGCACTTAAAACACTCAATATTCAATAAAGTCCATACATGCTCATGAAAACATACTCATGAGAAATATTTTAAAAAATGATGAGTGTACAAGTAATGTGTGACATGGCATTATGAAATTTCCAATTAAGCTCAAAATTCCTTGAAACAATGAAAATCATCAAAACTTATTTAATCTTCAAGGTATATGTATGTCTTATACAAACTAAAGTATACATACATATCCAAACACAACGAGTCCACTAAGATATATGCATGAAGGCACGTGGCTCAAAAAGGATGTATATGTATAATAATAATTTGGATAAAATAGACATATACATGAAGTTAAACAAATAAACACGAAATCAAGAAAAACTAAATTTTCACCAAAACAAATTTCATTTCAAGGTATATGTATGAATTGTCAACACAATAAGTATACATACATATCCCTAAACATAATTGAGTCCATATATATAGATTTGCATGAAAGGCAAATGACTTAAAGGGTATACATGTATAACTTAAGGTTTGGCAAAATGCACATATACATGAAATGTAAAACACATGATCTACAAAACAAATCCAAAATGGGAATACAAGTTTAAAATATATGAATCATTAAAACTAGACTATACTAGCACATCTAATGGGTTCAAATAAGCATTCAAGCTCAAACATATATAGATTTATTTGTGGCCCACTATATGCATAAGTATAAATCCTAGTCTTAATGAAAACTAACATTTAAACAAGTAATCTTAATATGAAGTATCAAAACACGATAAAAATTAACATGATAAATATAAACATGATTATTATGAATATCCACATGTTATTAGAACTATGATATACGCAATAGCAACCAAATAGTGAGAACACAAAAAAAATTTATCCATATTAAACATGGGTGTCTCAAAATAACTAAACATGTATATCACAAATCTAATAAGCATGCATTTTCATAATAATCAATAAACAATAAAACATGCTATAAACAATGAATATGAAAGCATGAAAACATAAATAAGGAGTTAGGAATCGTTACCAAAACCTAGAAGGCAACTTTCCTTGTCTCCAAAACATGGTGGTCATCTCCACCAAATCTTCCCTTGAAAGTGATGCATCCAATTGATTTCCTTTAAGTACAGAACGCATCCACTCCAAGGTACGGCAACTCTCACGTCATGTGAGAGCCCACACCTACATCAAAAACTCTAGGGGTGGTCTTTGGTACCCATTTCTTATTCGGTCCATGGGGGTTAGTACCTTCTCTAACCCAAATAAAATTAGTTGCTAAATTTGAAACATGTATTCTATCATAACAAAATTTAGCAAGGTGGCCCTTACGTCCACAATGTGTACAAGTGTACACATGAGCATACATGTGTTGGTGGTGTCCGTGAGGAGCATGTGTACGCCGTGGAGGGTGTGCATGAATAGATAGAACTTGTTTCTTTCGAAACAAAGATTCCAATCGTGTATGCCCAACAACACATTGGCTCAAAGTGGAGCCCAAACAATCAACACTCTTCTTAAGTAAAGATATATCATTGTTAACTAAAGAAGAAGTGGCACATGCAATAGGTGAAGTGTGCGATACTACCCTAGCATGGCAAACATGTGCATCAATCTTATTTGGCAAAACAACATTTTTCTTTAAACATACATCTAAATCATTTGAAATAGAAATAATTTTATTTTTCAAAGCAACATTCTCTTTTAAAACAAAATCAACTTTTGAAGACAAATTTTCATTTTTCTTCAAAATAACATGGCAATCATTTTTAGATTTTAAAAACTCATTTTCTTTAAGTGCAAGTTCTAATTGAGAGCTCAATGAATCCCTTTCATTATAGACCTCAACCTTCTCTTGCAAAACCTTGTCAAATTTAGAAGACAAATTTTCATTTTCTTTATTTAAAGCAAAGGTCTTCTTTTTCAACAAATTATATTTTTCTATTAATTTTTCACACACAATGGATAGTTCTTGATTCAAGACATGGGGATCAATATTCTCATTATATGAAGAACTAGCACTATCATCACAATCTAAGTGGGGTTCCGAATGTACCTCAAGAGAGTTATTCCCTTGGACCATTAAGCATTGAGAATCGGATTCTCCACTAGACTCCTCCGGTTGAATTGGCAATTGAAGCTTGGAGGTGGTGGTGGTTGTCAACATATTCCACACTGCAAATGCGGAATCAAAGTTAGAAGCAAGCAAAATATATTCTTTATTTAATGTGCTTCTAATGGCCTCAAGGGCTTGTGCATTGGCCCCTATATGCTTGCGGTCACCAAGATAACATCTCTTGGTAGCGGCAAGGAAAATATGCAAACCTAGGGTCTTTAGGTACATGGACATCCTATACTTCCAAACAGCAATGTTGGAAGGGTCAAAGCTAGGTGGGGTCATGAAGTCCATGGTAAACTATATGAGTGTGCAAACAAGCAAATACAAACAATAGATTAGCAAACAAATGGATCTCACTCCTAGGATGTTAAGCCTAATATCAGGAGCGTTGGCTCTGATACCAATTGAAAAACACCAAGAGGGGGGTGAATAGGTGTAAGTGCTAATCTAGTGAACTAAGTGCGCTAAATGCGGAAGCTTAAAACAAATATTACAACACACTTAATACAACACACAAGTGTAGCCGAATTCCCCGTGAAGGGCTCTGGACTAACTCCTCTTGATTCCCCTTGAATGGGTTGAGGTGCTATATGAAGCTCTTGTGGTTAAGTACAAGTGAGGCACACACAAACACACAAGCATATAATAAATATGACAATATGAATCAATGCTCAAACACAAGCAAATAGATATGATATGGCAATATGAATGATGCTTTGCACAAATAAAAGAGAGAGAGAGTTAGAGAGACAATGGATCAAACGCAAACACAAAGATATGTTTCGAGGTTCGAGCCCCTAGCTCTACATCCCCGCCTACACCACCGTGTAGGATTTCCAATCCACTATCTCCCACCGAGGGAACCTCCACCGAGGAGGATTTGTTACAACACTAGGAGTACCGAACTCCTCTCTCAAACACCGCCTCAGTACCGAGGGGTAGGCCCGTAGCCAAACAACAACCACACCTCTACCGAAGAGGGTTACAAACCAAACTCCACCTCTCACTAGAGGGAGCAAACCACAAGCCTCAACCTCTACAAAAGAGGGAGCAAACACCAACCCAATACAACAACCTCAATCTCTACCAAAGAGGGAGAAACTCAAGAAATCAAGGGTTTACAACAAGTGGTATATCTCAACCACAAACCTCTTTCCTTTTTCACAAACAAAGATCCTAAATAGATTAGGATAGAAGATATAGCTCAAGTGGAAAAACTAGGTGTTTGGAAAACAAAGACTCAAAGAAAAATACTTGGAAAAACTCTTGTAAAAGATAGAAAATGAAAGCCAAGACAAATCTCCCAAAATTCTCTTTTCTTTGATTTTTCTAAAAACCTAAAACAAATATGATTGGAAGTTTAAAGCCCAAAAACACTTTTGAAAACTTGTTTTAAACTCTGGGAAACTGGGAATTTTTTTTTGTAAAAACCTTAGCCAAAATCCCAAAGAATTGGGTTTATATAGGCCAAAACAGAAACTAGCCGTTAGGCTGATCTGGCAGCCTGACAGGCTAGCGGTCGGCCAGCCAGGCCGACCGCCAACGGTCAGAAATGTGACCGTTGGGGCAACCCGGTCGACCGCCCGGTCGACCCAAATAAACAGAGAGCACTGCTCTCAGGTCCGGTCGGCCGCCCGGCCGACCGTCCCTGTGTCTGCCAAACATGCACAGGCTTGTGCACGTCGGTCGACCCCAAGGGTCGACCGGCCCTTGGTGCGGTCGACCCGTGCGGTCGGCCGACCTGGCCTGTCAGCCACTGTTCTAGGACGAGACACAGTTAAAATGTTTTTCTAAAAATCTTTTAAGTCTTGTAAAAATACCCAAAAATAGTTTTATCATTTTGCATTGATATATAAACATGTGATAAAAAGTTTAGCTCAAATATCAATCAATATGAACTATTTTTGTGTTTTATCATTTTTACCAAAAACCAAAACATGTATTTTTATCAAACTTGGAGTTTTCAATAGGAAATCTGATTTTTCCTAAAACTCATGAATAGACATATCAAAATAAGTTTGTTTAAGAAATGAAGCATGTATGTATATTGAACACATCTAATATACATAAAAACTATTTAAACTTGTTTTGATCTAAACTATTCATGAAAACCAAATCCAAACATAAAACTTGTGTGTGTTGTGCACTTGAGCATATCAACTATACTAAGCTTTACAAATGGATCTAAACACACTAAACACTAGGATACCTAAGTCTTCTTGACGATCTCCATCTTCAAGTAGACCCGATCCAAAACCTATCCATGGGCTAGGCAATGTGTGATCTTGAAGCTTGAGCCTTGGAATCACCATGAATAGCTTCTAAACTCCTTATTGAAGCTAATCATCAACTAATATCTTGGTTAATGATCTGAAACTTAAACAACACAAGATTATTAGTAAACATAACTACATGAGTTAATCATCATCAAAACTAGGGTGAAAGGCCTTTGGGCCAACAATATACATAGATAGTCCTTTGAGATACCCCCATATTTATATGGACTATTATTTTTGAATTCCCACTATAGTTTAGTTATTGTGTATATCCTATCTCTAAAGTACATGCATTTACCCCAGTGATCATGTTTGTTTATGATTTTGCACTTCATATTTTTGATTACTTGTTTAGATGTAGTTTTCGTTAAAACTTGTGTTTATACTTTTACAACTGATGAGCCAAATTTGATTATTATGTGTTTGTACTTTATTTCTCACTTGCACCCATTAGACGTACTTATATAACCTTGTTTTGATGATTTTTGCATCTTAACATATATTCTCTATTTTTATACATATTTTCATAAAAAAATGTTTATCGTCATGTATATATCAATTTTGTCCAAAACTTTGGATATACATGTCTATCCTAGAGTCTCTTTTTTTATGCAATATTCTATTATAGACTTATTTATATTTGGTATATGTATGTATACTCTAGTTTAGACAAAACATACATATGCCTTGAAGTTTGTTTTATCTTGATGTAAATTGAATTTTTATGATGTTCGTGTTTATAAAAGAATTTCATATGAGCTTCATTGCCTATCTCTATGACTATACTTATTACATGATTTTTGCACTCTACATCATCTTATTTGCTCATGATAATCTCTTATGCTTTACAGACCTCGAGTGTCTATTATTGTATGATTTTCATGCTTTCATGGATATATTCATATTTTTTTCTTACTTGAAGGATTTCATACTAGTTTTCAAAATTATCTTTAAAACTAGTCCTTATTCTTCAATTGGTAGAGTTTTCAAACAAATTATTTTTAAACTTTTATTTTTGAAAAACCCGTACCAACCAAAGGGCGGATGGTTGGGCGACCATGCCTTTTATACCCTTATTGAATATCTTTTAAACTTGTGCATGAATAGGATTGTAGGTATGAGTTATATACATGATCTTCCTGTTATTTCATTTTTGTATATTCATTTTTGTTTTCTTATATATGTATGCTTCAAATTTCATTTGGTATTTTTTTTTCATATATACATATATATGATCTTAATTATGCTTATTTTATAATGTCACATATTTTATTTTAAGCACAAATCATGTTTATGTTAAACTTGATTTTATCCTAAATGTTAATTGGTATCTTTACTAGCTTATGCATTAATCTCAATTGGTATTTATTTGATATCAAAATGTACTTCATGTTTCACCTTAAATTGGTATCAAAATCTACTATAGGTGTCTTAAAATTTTTTCACTACAAGTAGTACCAACATTTATTTTTGTCAATAACTATTTGATTTCATTGGTATCATAATTCATTTTGTTGATCTCAAGAAATTTTAAAATTTTATTTTAAAAGTGGATTCAAAATTTGTTGATATGTATTGCCTATATGCAAGGGGAACTTAACATCTCCTCTATATATAAATTCATGTTGAGTGTACTTTTAATATTGATGAGCTTGACCTCTCTTCGTTATGTAGCACACATGTGTTGGGGGAGCTTAACCTCTCTGTTTATATATTGTCTATTATGCTTTATGTGGGTTAGGTCCAGTCATCCCTTCTCCAGTAATGCATGTATACAGGAGGAGCTAACTTAACGTCTTCCTCTTCATGAATGTATATCGCATATACATCTTTATTGTTTAGTTATTTTCACTCCTTTGTTGATGAATTGACAAAAAAGGAGAGAAGAATTTAGAGAGTTTATGTGTGCATACTTAATATTGGTATTTATGCATATATATTTTATTTAATTTATGTGCTTATTGAATATCTTTATTTGTTTATTGCTATACTGAGTTAAGAGGAAGCTTCTATGAAACTTATTATTAATCCATGCATATATAACTCCATGAGTTTTGTCATCATCAAAAAGAGGGAGATTGTTGGCCCAAAGGCCCATCACTCTAGTTTTGATGATGATTAATTCATTTAGTTATAATACTAATGATCTTGTATTTATATAGTTTCAGTTACTGATCAAGATCTTAGTAGGTGCTTAGCTTCAACAAAGGAGTTTTGGAGCTAACACATGTGATTCAAGAGCTCGCGCGTCAAGATCGCATCTAGCACTCGGATGGAATTAAGATCTTTAGATCGTGTTTTGATCGAGTCAGCTTGAAAAAGGAGTTCTACAAGAAAACTTCGGTTTGTTTAGTTTTAATTTATGTTTAGATCTTGTGTAAGACAGAATAGTGTTGATATGCTCAAGTTCACACACACACATACAAGTTCAATACGTTTGGTTTTCGGTTTAACCAGTTTAAGATTTCAAGTACACATATATATGGTTTTCATGAATAGATAGAATCAAAACAAATTTACATGATTTAATGTATATTGGATTTCATCTATATACATCTATGATTCATATATTTAAGAAAACTTATTTTGATGATTCTATTTCATGTGTTTAGAGTTTTGGAATTAATAAAACTTATTTTGGATTTAATATCAAAAATATAGATATATCCTTAATATGTGTATTGGATTCTATCCATACACTCTATATTTCAAAAGAGTTTAAATATCTTGTTTTTGTATTTATACGAGTTTGAGAAAAATCGGATTTCCATTTCAAAGTTTGTATTTTGGAAAATACCGATTTTGTGTTAAAGCTTAATTTCTATATCACAAAAATAGTTCAAATAGTTTGTAATGTGTTTTGATTTTTGGTCACACATATTTGTTCTTCAAATATTTATAAGAACTTATTGTTGTGGAATTTATGAGATTTTATGGATTTTATAGGTGTTAAAAAGGTCAAGTTTCATATCCTATAAACCCTAGCATGAGCCTGCTGGCGGTCGACTGGTCGGTCAAACGAACTAGAGCTCGGTCGACCGGTCAGTCAACTGATGTGCACAAGTACGTACACAAGGCCTTACTTATAAGGCCGATCGACTGGGTGGTCGACCGACTGTAACTACCCAACTCTCGGGTAGTGCCGGTCGACCGGGCGGTCAACCGACAGGGATGAGTGCCTTTAGGCTCAGTCGACCGGTAGGCGAGTTTGCCAAGGGCGGTCGACCAGTGGCTCAATGGTCAGAAATATGACCGTTGGCCTGTCGATCGGGCGGTCGACCGACTGGTCAAAAATGATCATTTCTAGATACCAACGGCTATATTCTTGAGAGCTTATAAATAGGGGTTCTCTTGAGCTGTTTTCACCAAGGTTTTTGAAAGCTATTCTTCCCATCTTTTTCAGTGATTTGCAGCAAGTTTAGAAGAAGTTTTTGTGCCTAAAATTTTTATCCTTTATTTGTTTTTAAAACTGTTGGAAAAATCAAAGAAAAGAGAGTCTTTGGGAAATTAATTTTGATCTTTTTTTACAAATCTATTTAGTGTTTTTCTCAAGAATGCAGAACACTGGTCACACATATTTGTTCTTCAAATATTTATAAGAACTTATTGTTATGAAATTTATGTGATTTTATGGATTTTATAGGTGTTATAAAGGTCAAGTTTCATATCCTATAAACCCTAGCATGAGCATGCTGGCAGTCGATCGGTCGGTTAAACGAACCAGAGCTCGGTCGACCGGTCAGTCGACTGATGTGCACAAGTACGTGCACAAGGCCTTACCTTTAAGGCCGATCGACCGGGCGGTCGACCGATTGTAACTACCCAACTCTCGGGTAGTGCCGGTCGACCAGGCGGTCTACCGACAGGGCTGAGTGCCTTTAGGCTCGGTCGATTGGTAGGCGAGTTTGCCTAGGGCGGTCGACCGGGTGGTCGGCTGGTGGCTCAATGGTCAGAAATATGACCATTGGCCTGTCGACCGGGCGGTCAACCGACAGATCAAAAATGATCATTTATGGATACCAACGACTATATTCTTGAGAACCTACAAATAGGGGTTCTCTTAAGCTGTTTTCACCAAGGTTTTTGAAAGCTATTCTGCCCATATTTTTCAGTGGTTTGCAACAAGTTTGAAAGAAATTTTTGAGCCTAAAATTTTTATCTTCTATTTGTTTTTTTAAAACTGTTGGAAAAATCAAAGAAAAGAGAGTCTTTGGGAAATTAGCTTTGATCTTTCTTTACAAATCTATTTAGTATTTATCTTAAGTATTTTTTTTTATTATTCTCTTTTTCAAACACTTTATTTTCTCACACTTGAGCTATCATCTCTAATCCTATCTATAGGATCTTATTTTATGAGAAAAATTATTTATGGTTTATTGTGGTCACCAAGTGTTGTTTGTGATCATTAGATCACTAAGATTGTAATCTCTTCTTTCCTTTAGCTTTGTGCCTATTCATCTTGTGTAGAGGTCATTGTGTTTGAGAGAAGAGTAGTGTACTCCAAGTGTAGAGTTGCAATCCCTCAGTGGAGGTCCCTTGGTGGAAGGTCCTGTGTAGACATAGTGGAAATTCTTCTGCGTGAAGGCGGAGACGTAGAGCAGTGACTCGAACCTCGAAATATATCTTGTTGTTTGTGTTTGATCTCCTATCTCTCAACTCTATCTCTCTTATATCTTGCATTGCCTTATATTGCACATAGTGTGCTGCAATTGAGTTTTAAATTTCGCATCATTTGTTATTAGATTAGCTAGTACACCTATTCACCGCCTCTAGGTGTATTTCAAAATTATCTGAATTAAACTCTCTCACCATAACTTATTTATACAAAATAAGTTAATTTATAATAGAAACTCTCTCTCTCTCTCTCTCTCTCTCTCTCTATATATATATATATATATATATATATATATATATATATATATATATATATATATATATATATATAGACTTGTATCCTTTCAAAAGGATTTGATCCCGGATCCTTCCCACTCAAATTCAACCCTCTAACATTTGAATACAAGATCCACTCCGTTGAAGTTGATCTATACTATTTCAAGTATCTATAAACCAAAAATCAAGTGTTTTAAATACTTTTTGCACATCCATCAAGTAGGGGAAAAACAGACGGCCTAAATAGTGAGTTGGTTAGTTTAACGGTGTAGAACATTTGAAATCTAACAAAAATTAGTTTATAAGGGTTTTTAAATGTTTAGATCATAATGAAATGGTCGGATCGAGAATTTGTATGTCTAAAGACATAGATCTAACCAACTTACTACTTTCGGCCGTCCATTTTGCGTCGCTTGATGGATGGGCAAAAAGTATTTAAAACACTTTTTTTTTGATTTATAGATACTTGAAATAGTATAGATCAACTTCAACGGAGTGGATCTTGTATTCGAATGTTGGAGGGTTGAATTTGAGTGGGAAGGATCCGGGATCAAATCCTTTTGAAAGGATACAAGTCTATATATATATATATATATATATATAGAACATAAACTATCGCTCTCTCTATCTATCTCGCCCCCGAACGCATCTTTCTCTTCTCTCCCATGCCAATTTCTTTTTATCCCATTGATTTTATTTAATCGCAATTATCTCTGTCAACCCTTCTTAATGCACAACTCTTTACCTTTTCTTTTTTAATCCTAATCCATAGTTCTCTTCCTCTCTTCCAACTCTAATCAGATCTTCTATCAAAAACCCAATATCTTTTTTTTTTGTTTATTTCTGATACTTTATTTTCATCTTTATCTATTATTCTATTTTTTTAGTATTGTTTTTGTCTTTCCTTCATGATCTTTTTTTATCTATTCTTTATTCTTTTCTTTATAGATTTTGTCTTACTTTTTAATGATTGTAAATTAGTAAGCGCACAATGGAATTATTTTTATCAATATTGTAATTAATCTATCTATTATCTACAGAAACCCTAGAAGAGGTAAAAGGGCTTCATACTCATAAGAAAGTGTTGCCTTCAATTATCGCATTTTAAAGGTACTCATCCTTTCTCTCTTATTATTTATAAGATGGTATTAATGTAATAATAGGATTTCTTTTTCTTCTTCCTAAACTTATTTCTCTGTTGTTGATTATTCCAAACTCTATTAACTCGTCGACGATGATATCATATTATTGTCTTGAAATTATAGACCTTAATTAAAATGATATCTCTATTTTAGACGATATCAACTTCTCATTGTTACTTTTCATAATTTTATTTAGAATAATAGTCATTTCATGCTTGCACCTTGCATCTGTCACCTTCTTCTATTTTATTCTTCTTTTTTTCTCTTTGAATTATTAAGATATTGGGTTGGATAATGTCATCTTCAAAAAATTAAGAATTAGAGTTGATGTCATTATTTTCATAATGATATGATAAAATGTAGTTTTTGCCGTGGATGATGCATATGCAGGCAACTCTATGATAAAAATATTGAAGAATCCCTTGTTTTAGAAATTTCTTCATAATCCTAGAATGTTGCATGTTGAATGCATAATCAAACCAACTTTGGAAAAATTCTTTTTTTTAATGTATTGAAAGTAAAATCAAATGTTACTGTCTAGAATCCTCAACCTGTATTTACCATTCTAAACTTTTGGGTGGGAACGTTTGCAACTCTTTTATGCATCTTATCATGATAGTTTCTTTTTTTTCTTCTAATTTTTTTCTTTTTTTATTCCAATTTTTTAAAATTCTTTCCTTTTCTTTTTCTTTCATTTTTTTTTATTGTTTAATGATTTTGTTCTACATTCTTACTATATTTTTTCCTTTTTTATTTCGTTCAATGTTCTTCTTTGCTCTATTCTTAAATTTTTTCTTTCGCTAGACTTTTTCTATTGAAGTTTCTTTCATTTATTTTTAATTTCCTTCTGGAGTTTTCTTTCTCTATTACATTTTATTGTTTTATTTTTTTCCATATTATTTCGTTAATTTCCAATTCCACACTACTCTTTCTCTTTATTTTTTTATTTGTTTTCTTTTTATTTTAGAGTTTTTTATTTTTAAATTTGTTTCTTTTTTTCCTGATATTATTCTACATTTTATTCTTTCTCTTTTATTTTATCAAGGGTTCTAATTTTTTCCCTACTTTTCCCTTTCTTTTCTTTCAAATTTTTTCTTTTCTTTTTTAATTTTAATTTTTTCCCTTATTCTATTCTACTTTATAAATTCTTTCTTTTCATTTTTTATAATTTTTATTTTTTTATTCTATCCTTTTTTTCTTTATAATTCATTAAGCAATATTTCTTTAGTTGGTTTATGTTCTTTTGTTCTTTTATTTTTCATAATTGTTTCCTTCTTATTTGTTGGCTTCCTTTTCTTCCTTAGTTTTTTTTCACAATTATTTTCTTTCTTTTTTACCTTTCACATATTCTTTTTACTTCGTTTCGTTTCCTTGATATTTTTTTCCTTTTGAAGTTTCTTTCCTTTATTCTTTGATCAGTCTTTTGTTTCCTTTTAGCCTTTTGGTTTCCTTTTTTTTGGTTATATTTAAATTTTTTTATTATTTTCCATATATTTTCTTAACTTTTATCCAATTCTATTCTATATATTTTTAAAATTCATTTTGTTTTTTGTCCAAATTTTTATTTTCTTTCTTTCCTTTTCTGATATTATGCTACATTTTTTGTTTTTTTTATTTTATTCTTATTCTTTCACTTATTTTCTTTCTGTATTTTCCTTTTTTTAGTTTTTTATTCCCTTTTATATTTTTATTTTATTTTTTATTCTGATTCTATTCTATTTTGTAAACACTTTCTTTTCGTGTTTTTGACTTTTCTTTATTTTTCATTATTTCTTTACTTTGATTGAACATTATTTTCTTCACATTTAATTAGTTGTTCTCTATTTGTTTATGAAAATAGCTATATTTTATGTTGAACATATGAATATATTTTTTTAAATAAATAATTCAAATAAAAATATAATAAACCCCATATCAAATTAGGGATTACTCAAATTGAAAAAAATAGGCTTCACGTGCATGGCACGTGCTCTTTTTAAGTATTCTTATAATGAGCATATTGGTCATGGGTATACCAATTTTGATCATTGTGAAACTGCAAATGCTAGTTTGAGAACTAAAGCAACAAACTAGGTCATACAAACCTAAATAGCAAGAATACACAATTCTACCACAGTTTTTGCTACCTTGCTACTCTCCTGGCAGAAAACTTTCTCGGCTTTCTTCCTATCATTGAATAGTAGGCTAGAGTAGGCTGTAAATGACACCCGGAAACTCACTAACCTGATCCGATCCGACCATTTACATATTTATCAGGTTGGATCTAAAAGGCTAGACCTAAATTCTTATCCGCTAAACTCAAAATCCGATAACAAACCCGAAAAGAAAATAAATGTTATAAAATAAAACTCACTATCATGCATTTCACTATATTTAAATGATAAAACTATATAAATGAGAAATGATATTATTATAAAAATAAAGTATGTAGGTTTTTAATTTACATCTAATAAAAATTGAATTTTACTTTAAAAAACTTTAACTGGAAATTGAATATAACTATTTAAAATTCGAATCCGACCCGAATCAGATAAGAAGAGATTCCGACTCGACTCCAAATCCAAATTCCTTATCGGGTTCGAGTTCAGTTTCAGATATGACATGGATCCAAATCAAACCCGACCCGTTTACACCCCTAGGCTAGAGTTATCACGCTGCCAATAGCAGCCTCCTTTCCCCTTTCAACATAAGATCTCCTATCACAGCAGATTTAATGGGCAAGCATGTTAGTTATGTTTATACCGGCAAGCATGTTAGTTATGTTTATACCAAATTTAATGACAATATGAACCCAGGTCTTGCAAATGGGATTACAACCATTCCAATAGATATGATACAAAGCATGAATTCTGTCACGCCCCGCTTCTTAAAATACGCTGAAGAGGAGTCGCGACGAGAGTCGGCGACGTATATACCCGAGGAAAATACCCCACGTATACACACTAAGCCTAAAGTAACCTAAATAAGGTATAAATCTAAACCATAATAATGAACGATCGCTGCAATAATACATATAATGACTACATATGATCCCAGATGAAATAAGGAATGGAATATGAGCTAAGTGTGATATATAGATATCAGGAATAAAGAAAGGAAAGTATATCAGAATCAAAAAGAGAATCTCCAACTTCTTGCGAAACGTACGAGCTCAACGAACACCTGAACAATATAAAAAGATGTCCAAAATCCTGAACGTGCGAATCCAGGGTCGTCAGAAGCGACCTAGTGAGTGTGTGTAAAAGAAAGTGCTCTTGCCAAACAACAATGTAATCAATAACAACATCATGAACAAGAAGAAAGGATAACACAATAATCAATATCAAGAACGAGGATATGAACGATGTATAACTATATCATGATAAAAAGAAACGACTAATATCAAGATGTGTATCCTAGCAATGTTATTAGCCTAGTATACAATCCGGTCATGTGTACAAACATATGTTTATCAATATATATGTACAGTCAGGTGGTTGCAGTTAGTCATAATACAACATTATTAATTATTGAAATGACACCTAGAGGGGGGTGAATAGGTGTAAGGCTAATCTAATGACAAATAATATGGAATTAAAACAAATTGCAACACACTTAGTCTAACTAAAGAGTGCAGCCGAATTCCTGGTGAAGGGTTCTGAACTATCTCCTCTAAATTCCTCTAAATAAGAGCTGAGGTGCTATGTAAAGCTCTCTTGGTTGAACACAAGTATGACACACAATCAAGCCCAAGAACAATGTAATGCAATGCACAAAGTCAGGGAGAGAGTTAGAGAAAGTGGATCAAACGCAAACACCGAGATATGTTTCGAGATTCGAGCACCCAGCTCTACGTCCCCGCCTTCACACAGAAAGATTTCCACTAACTCATCCACACAGGACTTCTCACATAGGGAACCTCTACTGAGGATTTGGGTAATACAAGCTTGGGAGTACACAACTCCTCTTTCAACAAATATAACCTCTCACTAGAGGCTAGGCACAAAGCCAACACAAGATCAACCTCTCACTAAAGGGATAGACACTTAGCCAAACAACAATCTACCTCTCACTAGAGGGATTAGGCTCAAAGCTAACACCAACAACAATCACCTCACACTTGACGGATTCCAACACAACCTCCACAATCACTTCTACACAAGAGGGATACAAACAATTCAAGGAAATGAGGTTTACAACACTTGGTGATCACAAAGAGTACAAACTAAATCTTTTTCACAAAAACAAGATCCTAATAGATAAGATAGATATAATAGCTCAAGTGTGAGAAATCAAGATGTTTGAAAATAAAATTACAAAGAAAAATACTTGAGAAAACAACTAAAATTTGATAGAAATGAAGAACAAAACAACTATCCCAAATACTCTATTTTTCTTTGATTTTTTCAACCCTTGAAAACAAATAAAGATAAATCGTTTTAGCTTAAAAACACTTTTGAAAACTTGCTGATAAACACTTGTAAAGGAGGAAATTTTTGCTCTTGAAATTGTTATGGAAAACAGTCAAGGAATGGGGTATTTATAACCACAACTCAAATCTGCCCGTTGGCAGCAGGCAAGGGCAAAATTGCCCTTCCGGTCGACCGGGCGATCGACCGGCCAACGGTCATATTTATGACCGTTGAGCTACCGGTCGACCGGCCGATCGACCGAAAACTGAAAACAGAGAACAGAGCTCTCTACCGGTTGACCGGGCCATTTCAGAGAGCAGAAGCTCTCTGGCGGTCAACCAACCCGGTCGACCGGCCTCCAGCCTTGGCTGCGTGTACGTTCTATGCACGTCGGTCGACCGACTTCTGCCTCGGTCGACGGCAGACAGCCAATTCTAAACTTTAAGGGATTGAAAACTTGACTTTTTACCTTTGATTAAATCCCATAAAATCACATAAATTCTACGAAAATCAGTTTTAATTAGACATTTGAAATAAAAATATGTGTGAGTAAAATTTAATACATATTATAAACAATTTGAACCATTTTTGTATTCTTGAAATTTTATCTTAAACCAAAAACTTATTTTCTAAAAACTAGAATTTTGAGATGGAAAACCGTTTTCTCCAAAACTCATGCAAATACAAAAACATGATATTGAAACAACTTTGAAGCATGTTAAATATGGATAGAATTTAGTATACATGAAAGATATTATATCTATGTTTTTAACTTGAAAACTAAGATCAGTTAAACCGAAAAACCAAACATGAAACTTTAAACTTGTGTGTGTATTGTAAACTTGAACATATCAACACTATCTACCTTTACACAAGATCTAAACATATCTTAAAGTAAATAAACCGACGTCTTCTTATAGAACTTCGTCTCCAAGTTGACTCGATCCAAACACAATCCAACGAGCTTGACTCCAACCGAGTGCTATGTGCGATCTTGACGCGCGAGCTCTTGAATCACCATGTGAAAGCTCCAAAACACCTTTGTTGAAACTAATCACCTACTAATATCTTGATTAAATATCTAAAACTAAATATCATAAGATTATTAGTAAACAATAACTACATGAGTTAATCATCATTAAAACTAGAGTGAAGGGCCTCTGGGCCAACAATCTCCCCCTTTTTGATGATGACAAAACTCATGGAGTTATATATACATGGATTAAAGTTAAACTTCATAGGAGCTCCCTCTTAACTCATACATAGTAATAAACATGAAGATATGCAATGAATGCTTAACATAAACATGCTCTTATACCAATTGTAAAAACAAAACAATTGGAAAAGTAAACAAAAGTAAAACATGCATAAACTAAACATGCATATATAAACCCAAAATTCTCTCCCCCTTTTTATTAATTGATCAACAAAGGGGCAACATGAACTCAAAAACAATCTACTCCCCTTTTTGTTAAAAAAAATTAACAACGAGGTGTAAACAAAAGAATTTTCTCCTCCTTTTTGTCAAACAACAAAAATCAACAATAGGGGTAAAAAAAAATTTCTCCCCCCTTTTTTTGTATAAAAGAACCAATGAAGGTACATATCAAAATATTTATGATACCAATTTATGATACCAATGGAAAATAAACAAAAATATTTTTGATACTAGCGGAAATATATATGTGTATTGAATCTTGATATCAATTGTAAACATCTTATAATTTTGATACCAAATGAAAATATTTTAATGTAAACATAACTCATTTCAATATGATACCAATTTAAAAAGAAACATGATACCAATTGAAAAACAAAACAGCTATTTGGTTAAACAAATCATTTAGCAATAAAGATACCAAATTTAGAATAAAGTCAATTTATGATTTTTGATACCAATATTGAAAATGTTAGCATATTCCAAATAGGAAACCAATTGAAAAATAATATACCATAAAGAGTGGGAGTATGATACCAATTGAAAAGACAATCGATTGAAAACTAAAACAAGAAGTTTTCTCCCCCTTTATGAAATACCAATGAAAATGATGCATAAGTTTGTATAAGATACCAATTTAAAAAATAATTGTCATTTAGGATTAAATTAAGCTTGGTATAAACATAATTTGTGCTTTAAGATATAAAGATATAGAAAGCACAACCAAATCTTATACATATGTATGAAAATGTAAATACTAATCGAAATTGATACTATTTAGAATTTGAAGCATACATATATTGAAAACACATATGAGTATATAAATATGAAAATATCAATTGGGATACCACTTGAAAAACATGATGAAGATCAAGTGTATAACTCATACCTACCACCCATTCATGTACATGTTAAAAGATTTCCAATTTGAGCATACAAGGCATGGTCGCACAACCAGCTGCCCTTGGATTGGTAGGGTTTTTTTTAAATAAGTTTGAAAATAATTTTAGCATAATTAAAAACTCTACCAAATGAAGAATAACGCAATTAGTTTTATGATAATCTTGAAAACTAGTACGAAATCCTTCAAGTAAGGAATAAAACAAAAATATATTCATGAAACTTGAAAATCACACAATCATCAACATTCAAAGTCTATATAGCACATATATGACTCATGAAAACAAATTCATGAGAAAACATCAAGTAATGTGAATGTAAAAATTTATGTAATCAACATAAGTTGGAATAAGGCATTTATGCTCAAATATGAAATTCCTTCTTAAAAACATGAATATCATCAAAATTTAATTTTCATTAAAACAATTCAAACTTCAAGGCATATGTATGTTATGTCTAAACTATAGGTATACATACATATCCCTAAACACAATTGAGTATATAACGAGATTTTGCATGAAAGGCAAATAACTCAAGGGTATACATGTATATCCAATAGTTTAGGCAAAATTAACATATACATGAGGTTAAAACACAAACATGAAAACATGCACATGAATAGGAATACAAGTCAAAATGCACGAATCATCAAAACTAAGCTATACTAGTATATCTAATGGGTACAAATGAGAAATCAAGTACAAACATATAGTGATCTATTTGTGGCTCACTAGTTGTACAAATATATATATCCAAGTTTTAATGAAGGCTACATTTAAACAAGTAATCAAAACATGAAGTGTAAAAATCAAAACAACACTCATATGATTATTATGATAAATGCACGTGCTCTTAGAGGTATGATATACATAATAGCTAAACTAAAGTGAGAACACAAAATATGGGTCCATATAAACATGGGTGTATCTCAATTACTATACATGTATGTCAATAGTCTAATTTACATGGCATTTAACATAGAAATCAAAACATGCTAAAAATCAATGACATGAAAATCATGTAAACATAAATGAGAGTTAGAGATCGTTACCAAAATCAAGAGGGTACATCTCTATGTCTCCAAACCATGGTGGTCCTTCCACCAAACTCCCCTTGAAAGTGATGTATCCAAAATAGTCACCATTAAGCTCGGAACACATCCACCTTAAGGCACCATCACTCTCACATCAAGTGAGAGCCCACACCTACATCAAATAAAATAGGAGTGACTTTTGATACCCATACTCTATTGGGTCCATGGGGGTTAGCACCTTTCCTAACCCAAACAAACTTATTTGCAAAATTTAAATCATTAATTCTATCAAAATAAAATTTTGCAAGGTGACCCTTACGTCCACAATATGTATAAGTGTACACATGAGCATACAAAGTGTTACGAGGGTGAACGTGAGGAGCATGTGTATGCCATGGTTTGTGTGCATGCATATTTGGAACGTGTTTCTTGCGAAACATGGATTCCAACCGTGTGTGGTTCATGGCATATTGGCTCAAAGTGGAGCCCAAACAATCAACATTCTTCTTTAACATATTTATATCACTTTCAATGTTAGAAGAAGTGGAGCATGCAATAGGTATGCTAGAAGATGAAGCTAAACTAGCATGGTAAACATGTGAGTCAATATCATTTTTCAAAGAGATGTTTTTCTTAGAAACTAAATCCAATTCATTTGAAATTGAAGCAATTTTTATTTTCAAGTATTCATTCTCTTTTAAAACAAAATCAAGTTTTGAAGTTAAAATCTCATTTTTCTTCAAAACACTTTCACAATCATTTTTACTTTTTAAAATTTTATTTTCATTTAAGGCAAGTTCAAGTTGGGATTTCAATGAGACCCTTTCATTAGAAATCTCATCCCTCTTGCAAAACTATATCAAGTTTAGAAGACAAATTTTTATTTTCTTCTTTTAATGCAAAACTTTTCTTTTTCAGAAGTTTATATTTTTCTAATAATTTTTCACATACAATGAAAAGTTCTTCATTTAATGCGTCGGCATCAATATATTCATCACAATAAGAACTAGTACTATCATCTAGTTGAGTTTCCGAATTTACCTCAAGGGAGTTGTTCCCTTAGACCATGAAGCAACGGTGATCGGACTCTTCTCCATTAGATTCCTTCTCCACTTGGTTTGACAATTGAAACTTTGGAGAGGTCAAGATGTTTCACACTGCAAAGGGGGAAACACAATGAGAAACCATATTTAAATATTCTTTACTAAGAGATGCTCTAAGTCCCTTTAGGGCTTGTGCATTGGCCTCTAAATGCTTGCTATTATTAAGATAGGATCCTTGGTTATGGCAAGGTAAACTTTACAACCTATAACTTTTAAATGCCAACTCATCCTAACCTTCCATATATCAATTTTAGAGATATCAAACATGGGAGGGCTATCCATGAGTGCAAACTATATGTGTGCAAATGCAAATGATAGATTAGCTAATCAAGATCTCACTATTAGGTGGTTAAACCTAATTTCATGAGAGTAAGCTCTGATACTAATTGAAATGATACCTAGAGAAGGGTGAATAGGTATAAGGCTAATCTAATGACAAATAATGCGGAATTAAAATAAATTGTAACACACTTAGTATAACCAAAGAGTGTAACCGAATTCCCGGTGAAGGGCTCTAGACTGTCTCCTCTAAATTCCTCTAAATAAGAGTTGAGGTGCTATATAAAGCTCTCTTGGTTGAACACAAGTATGGCACACAATCAAGCCCAAGCATATATATGAAATGAACAATGTAATGCAATGCACAAAGTAAGAGAGAGTTAGAGAAAGTGGATCAAACACAAACACCGAGATATGTTTCGAGGTTCGAGCACCCAGCTCTATGTCCCCGCCTTCACACAGAAGGATTTCCACTAACTCGTCCACACAGGACTTCCCACACAGGGAACCTCCACTAAGGACTTGTGTAATACAAGCTTGGGAATACACCACTCCTCTCTCAACAAATACAACCTCTCACTAGAGACTAGGTATAAACCAACACAAGATCAACCTTTCACTAGAGAGATAGGCACTTAGTCAGACAACAATCCACCTCTCACTAGAGAGATTAGGCTCAAAGCCAACACCAATAACAATCACCTCACACTTGAGGGATTCCAACACAATCTCCACAATCACCGCAAACTAAATCTTTCTCACAAAAACAGGATCCTAATAGATAGGATAGATATGATAGCTCAAGTGTAAGAAATCAAGGTGTTTGGAAATAAAATCACAAAGAAAAATACTTGGGAAAACAACTAGAATTTGATAGAAATGAAGAACAAAACAACTATCCCAAATACTTTATTTTTTTTATTTTCCCAACCCTTGAAAACAAATAAAGATAAATTTTTTGATTTAAAAACTCTTTTGAAAACTTGCTCATAAACACTTGTAAAGGTGAAAATTTTTGCTCTTGAAATTGTTATGAAAAACAGCCAAGGAATGGGGTATCTATAGCCCCAACCCAAATCTGCCTGTTGGCAGTAGGCAAGGGCAAAATTGCCCTGCCGGTCGATCGGGCGGTCGACCGACCAACGGTTATATTTATGACCATTGAGCCACTGGTCGACCGGAAACTGGAAACAGAGAGCAGTGCTCTCTGCCGGTCGACCGGGCGGTCGACCGGGGCAATTTTCAGAGAGCAGAAGCTCTCTGGCGGTCGACCGACCCAGTCGACCGGCCTCCAGCCTTGGTTGCATGAACGTTTTGTGCACGTCGGTTAACCGGACCGGTCGATCGACTTCTGCCTCGGTCGACGGTCCGGTCGACCGGCAGACAGTCAGTTCTAAACTTTAAGGGATTGAAAACTTGACTTTTTACCTTTGATTAAATCCCATAAAATCACATAAATTTCACAAAAATCAGTTCTTATTAGATCTTTGAAATACAAATATGTGTGAGTAAAATTCAACACATATTATAAATAATTTGAACCATTTTTGTGTTATTAAAATTTTGCCTTAAACCAAAAACTGTATTTTCCAAAAATTAGAATTTTGAAATGAAAAACCGTTTTCTCCAAAACTCATGCAAATACAAAAACATGATATTGAAACAACTTTTTAGCATGTTGTATATGGATAGAATTCAATATCCATGAAAGATATTATATCTATGTTTTTGACTTGAAAACCAAAATCGGCTAAACCGAAAAATCAAACATGAAACTTTAAACTTGTGTGTGTATTGTGAACTTGAGCATATAAACACTATCTACCTTTACACACGATCTAAACATATCTTAAACTAAACAAACCAATATCTTCTTGTAAAACTCCGTCTCTAAGTCGACTCGATCCAAACACAATCCAATGAGCTTGACTCCAACTAAGTGTTATGTGCGATCTTGACGCGCGAGCTCTTGAATCACCATGTGAAAGCTCCAAAACACCTTTGTTGAAGCTAATCACCTACTAATATCTTGATTAAATATCTGAAACTAAATATTATAAGATTACTAGTAAACAATAACTACATGAGTTAATCATCATCAAAACTAGAGTGAAGGGCCTCTGGGCCGACAATTATGTCAACGAACACCAACTGCCACCTGTAATAGATGCATCTCATACTACGCCTACTACATGTGTCAATCGATATCCTAAATTTATTGAAACTGATTAGTTGGAGACATTGTCCATGATTTAGGTGGGTTCCGTACATACCCGGAACCACGGCCCATTCACCTGGCGCTGAATCAAGTCCTACCGCTAGGTAGTCAATAACAATAGCAATGAGTCAATAACAATGACAATATGAACAATACGGGATGTCAGTCATCCCCTGAAATCTGACAGTGAAACCATATCTCGGTTGCGCAACCTGTATCCTAGGTCCACCCAAAATACAGACGTTGTCTCCTCCATCAATTTTCCGAATCTCAGTGTAGGTTGGAAATTTACATTATTATTTATAACAATCAATATCCATGTTATTTCAGTTACTGGGACAATATGGTGACAGTAACAATATCAAAGGAGTAACAATAACAATGAGGACAATATTACCGTATAAACGGTAGAACAATGAAACAATACATGTGATATAGTCTGACAATATTTTTCCAGTAACTTTCAATAACATGAATATAATAGTTATCAGGTAGATGTCATCTATAGTCAGTAAAGTTTTTAAGGGGTGTTATGATGTCCAGAATCAAGAATAATATACAAGATTTATTTAAAGGAGATAAATGCATCCACAAGACAATTCATTTTGTATATATGCATATATGACGTGAACAATAATTAACGGGTGTAAATCATCATAAACAATTATTTAGTTATAAAAATAGAATCTATTAAAGAATAGAGTAGTAACACGCTCGCATGAAATCATAACAATACCATATGCATTAAAGGAAGCAAATAAGACCATCACTGATGACCAATTTAATAATAAAGGAAAGCTCAAAACAAACACTCACAATATCATTTGTAAGTTTTAGTAACATAATTACAAAATAAAATCATTTACCAAAAATCCTTGTTTAACTTAAGGAGGAAAAGAACACTCACCTGGTCTCATCACGGTCCAATAACCAATTCGAAGAATCTACATGAAATACATATGAATTTTTACATAAGATATCAAATTTACATTTATTGAATTTTATAAAAGATATCTTACTTAATATTATTCAGTATTTTAAATTAAATACGGATGATCCAGATCTTAAAACAAAGTTGTAGGATGATACACTGAGTTTATAATATTATTTATATTTTATTTATTGATTTTTGTGGGGTTTAAATGATTAAAAACATGCAATTTCCTTAACGGGTCTAAATGTTGAAGTAGCGGGTTTCTACTTAGAAAGCAGTGTTTCAGTTCAGTTTGAGCTAAAAATAATCCCAAAAATTTCAGTAGATTCTAGGGGTTATCTAGATATTTATCCCTATTTTTAATTATTTGTTTCAAATTTTTATCTAGCCAATAAAATTGTTTTTCAATGAGTTAACGGGTCTGTTTTTTTTTTTTTTTAATTGGGTCGGATTACAATGGATTAAAACCAACAATAATTGGGCTGGGCTGAAACTGGGCTCAGAATCAATATATACATATTTCTTTTCTTTTTTCCTTTTTCTATTTTCCGGCCTGGCCTAATATGCCAGGCCTGTTTTTTTTTTTTTTTTGTACCCGGGCCAGGCGGCCAACCTTTCCTTTTTCTTTTTTTTCCTTTTATTTTTAGCTGGGCTTGGGCCAGTTGCGGCCCATCCTAGTTTTTCCTTTTTTTTTTTTTGGGCTTGGTCCAATGACGGCTCAGGCCACTGGGCCAGGCCGAATTGGGGGAGCCCTTCCTTTGTTTTAATTTTTTTTGAATATTTTCTTTTTATCATATTTTTTATAAAATTGAATTTCTTTTTCCTATAATCTAATTAGGGTTATAGTATATTTCTTTTATATGTTTTATTTAAACAAAGGTGATGTTTTTAATGAAAAAGATTTATGGGAAGATGAATCTAGGCTTGGTAATTTCAATTTAATTAGAATTTTTAATCCATCAAATTCATTCTATTCATATTATTGGATAAATTTTCAGTTTCATAAAAGGGGGATTTTTAAATCATGATATGTTATTAAATTTTAATTCATATAAATTGAATTAGATCTTAGGGGAGATCTATGTTTCATAACAAGAATAGAATTTTAATCATGCTATTTTAATTAAATATTTTAATTCATAATAATTAAATTTTACTTACTTGGATTGATGATTCCTTAGCCTGCTCTCTACGCATCGGACTCATTCCTCCATCACGATCAATTCCAAGAAGAGGTGGAGGGAGGAGGAAGAAGAATGTTGGGTTTGGATTCTTTCTGACTGTCGTTCTTTCTTCTATTCTTAGAAGCAGGAAAGGGTTACGTTAGAGTTATGTTAATAAAAGATGAAAAGAGTCTAAGGTACGTAGATTTCAACAGAATAGATAGGTAGTTAAGATAAAGATCCATAACGATCTCATGAGATCTTCAATTGAAATTTGAAACTTATATTTGGCTTTAGATTTGTTTAAATAATCTAGATCTCCAACTTAACCACATGCCAATATGGCATTATGGTTTAGGTATTAAGATTTGATAAAAAGACAAGGGTTTTAAACTTGGAATAAACAATTTAAGCACATATTTATATTTTATTATTATTACTATATTTTGTTTAACCAATTTATTTATTTAATTATTTTATTTTACTTTATTTTTGGGTATGAGTTAAATGGGTTATGGTTTATTGGACAAGAGGTAGATGGATTGGAAAAGAAGATCAATTGAGAATAATACCAATAATAACATAATAATAATAATGTTAATCATAATGTATAAAATATAATACATATATATATTAGTATAAATACAAATCAAAAACACATACACTTAATATGTATGTACATGTATTTATATTCATATATAAAATAAATTAATCAATAATAATAAGTAAATCTAAATAAACTAAATAAAAATAGAAATACAGTATTATTAGTTAGGAGAAATTACATTCTACCCACCTTATAAAAATTTCGTCCTCGAAGTTTCAAATAAAGTAGGGAATGACAAATGAATCAAAATCTGGAGAGAAAACAAACAAGCTTCCACGTCGCCTCGATGGGAGACCATGATTCCGCTGCGCGCTCTGATCTCTGTCGTCGATCAGGTCCAAGGGCCAGCCCCAAGAGTCAATATCAGGAAAATGGAACTGAGATGAAAGATAAGAATCAACAAGAAAAATATAGATCGATCCGCAAGGAATGTTAAAATCGGAGGCATCAATAGATTCAAGAGATGGACTTAGAAAGGAAGGACGATTGATTCTCAAGCGTACTCATATCATTGTGTGAATTCTATATGTATATTGCAGTGTAATTATAGCTTGTTCAAGTTATCGATAAGAATCAAGTCCGTTTTATGTCGAACCTGATTCTGATACTAAGAAAACTCTGTCACACCCCGCTTCCCAAAATATGCTGAAGCGGAGTCGCGACGAGAGTCGGTGACGTATATACGCGAGAAAAATACTCCACGTATACACGCTAAGCCTAAAGTAACCTGAACAAGTTATAAATCTAAATCATAATAATCAACAATCACTACAATAATACATATAATGACTACACATGATCCCAGATGAAATAAGGAATAGAATTTGAGCTAAGTGTGATATATAGGTATCAAAGAATAATAGCAGGAATAAAGAAAGGAAAGAATACCAGAATCAAAAAGAGAATCTCCAACTCCTTGCGAAGCGTACGAGCTCAACGAACACCTGAATAATATAAGAAGATGTCCAAAACCCTGGACGTGCGAATCCAAGGTCATCAGAAGTGACCTAGTGAGTGTGTGTGTAAAAGGAAGTGCTCGTGTATAACAACAATGTTAGCAATAATAATATCATGAACTGGAAGAAAGGATAACACAATAATCAATATCAAGAACGAGAGTATGAATGATGTATAACTATATCATGATAAAAAGAAACGACTAATGTCAAGATGTGTATCCTAACAATGTCACTAGTCAGGTATACAATCCGATCATGTATACAAACATATGTCTATCAATATATATGTACAGTCAGGTGGTTGCAGTTAGTCACAATACAATATTATTAATTATGTCAGCAAACACCAACTGCCACCTGTAATAGACGCATCTCATACTACGCCTACTACATTTGTCAATCGATATCCTAAGTTTATTGAAACTGATTAGTTAGAGACATTGTCCATATTTTAGGTGAGTTCCGTACATACCCGGAACGACGACCCATTCACCTGGCGCTGAACCAGGTCTTACCGCTAGGTAGTCAATAACAATAATAATGTGTCAATAACAATGACAATATGAACAATACGGGATGTCAGTCATCCCCCAGAACCCTGCAGTGGAACCGTATCTCCGCTGCGCAACCTGTATCGTAGGTCCACCCAAAATACAGACGCTGTCTCCTCCATTAATTTTCCTAATCCCAGTGTAAGTTGTCAATTTACATTATTATTTATAACAATCAATATCCATGTTATTTCAATTACTGGGACAATATGGTAATAGTAACAATATCAATGGAGTAACAATAACAATGAGGATAATATTACCGTATAAATAGTAGAACAATGAAACAATAAATGTGATCTGACAATATTTTTTCAGTAATTTTCAGTAACATGAATACAATAGTTATCAGGTAGATGTCATGTATAGTCAGTCAAATTTTTAAGGGGTGTCATGATGTCCAAGATCAAGAATAATATACAAGATTTATTTAAGGGAGATAAATACATCCACAAGACAATTCATTTTGTATATATACATATGTGGACGTGAACAATAATTAACGGGTGTAAATTGAAATCACCTAGAGAGTGATAATGCTAATCTAATAACTAAATGCAGAATTTAAAAACTAATTACAACAACACTTAATACAACCAACGAGTGTAGCCGAATTCCCGGTGAAGGGCTATGGACTAACTCCTCTTGATTCCTCTGAATAAGAGTTGAGGCGCTATGTAAAGCTCTCGTGGTTAAGTATAAGTGAGGCACACAAACACACAAGCATGTATATGATATAGCAATATGAAACAATGCACAAAGTAAAGAGAGAGAAAGTAAGAGTCAATGGATCAAGCGCAAACAACAAGATTTGTTTCGAGGTTCGAACACCCAGCTCTACATCCCCGCCTTCACCCAGAAGGATTTCGAATCCACTAGCTTGTCCACACAGGACTCCTACACAGGGAACCTCCACCGAGGATTTGGGGCAATACAATAACTAGGAGTACCCAACTCCTCTCTTTACAACCACAACCTCTCACTAGAGGCTAAGCACCAAGTCAACAAAACTATCACCTCACAACTTGAGGGATAAGCACAAAGCTAAACAAGGATCACCTCACAACTTGAGGGATACAACTCAATTGCATAACCTCCTCAATACTATGAGGGAAAGGCACAAAGCCAAGCAATAATTAGGGTTTACAACTTGGTGATTAAAAGACCACAAACCGATTTCTTTTTCCCACAAACACAAAGACCCTATAGATAGGATAGAATGAAGCTCAAGTGTGGAAAACAAAGTGTTTTAAACAAAGAAAAATCACTTGGAAAATCTCCAAAAAGATATAGAATAATTAGACCAAAACAAATTCCCAAAAGACTATTTTTCTTTGAAATAATGAAACACTTTTAAAACAATGAAGATTGATCTTTTAGCACCAAGAAACTCTTTTCAAAAACTTGTATAAACACTAGAGAAAGCTCAGAAATTTTGGCTCAAAAATTCTTAGAGAAAACCTCTCTCAAATGGGGTTTTTATAACCTCTTTAAAAAAGTAGTCGTTGGCAGCAAAAATGGCCAGATTTGACCTTCCGGTCGACCGGCCGGTCGACCGGCCAACGGTCGAATTTTGACCGTTTGCTGCTACCGGTCGACCGGGCCTTGAACCAGAGAGCAACCGCTCTCTGGCCGGTCGACCGCCCGGTCGACCGGAGCAACCCGAGAGTGGGTTGCTTTTAGTCGGTTGACCGCTCGGTCGACCGGCTTAATGGGCAGGCCAGCGTGCACATTCTTGTGCATTAAAAACCTTAGTTTTCTGTCCCATAATATAGCCTGCCAGGCTCTGGCGGTCGACCGATCCGGTCGACCGCCAGAGCCTAGCAGGCTATATTATGGGACAGAAAACTAAAGTTTTTAATGTCTTAAAAAATTCCCATAAAATCTCTAAAATTTCACAAAAATAGTTTTAGCATAATACAATGATATACAAACTTGTGTGAAAAATTTCAACACAAATTTTAAACTTTTTGAACCATTTTTGTGTTATGAAAATTTTACCGAAAACCAAAAACCATATTTTCAAAAACTTGGATTTTTCAAATGAAAATTCGTTTTATCCAAAACTCATCCAAATACAAAAAACATGATATTTAAACAACTTTAAGCATGTTGTATATGGATATAATCTAATATACACTAAAGATATATATATCATTATTTTTGACAATAGATCTGAAAATATGTTTTGTTCCAAATACATGAATAGGTATATCAATGTAAGTTTGTTTAAATAGTTAAAGCATAGATGTATATATAGAACATATCTAATATACATTTAAACCATGTAAACTTGTATTGATACTTAGCTATTCATAAAAACCAAGATCGGTTAAACCAAAAACTGAAAACCGAATCCAAAACATGAAGCGTGTGTGTGTTATGAACTTGAGCATATCACACTATTCTAATCTTTACAAATGGATCTAAACACAAAACTAAACTAGGTACCGAATCTTCTTGATGAACACGTCTTCAAGCCGACTCGATCCAAACTCGATCCAAACAACTCCTTTGTTGAGCATATCATGATCACGGTTTGGAAAGGCTTCAAAACTTCTTAGCTGAAGCAAATCTCCAACTAATATGTTGGTTAATGATCTGAAACTAAAATCACAAGATTATTAGTACTAATAACTACATGAGTTAATCATCATCAAAGCTAGAGTGGAAGGCCTCTGGGCCAACATAAATCACCATGAACAATTATTTAGATATAAAATAGAATCTATTAAAGAACAGAGTAGTAACACACTCGCATGAAATCATAACAATACCTTATGCATTAAAGAAAGCAAATAAGATCCTATTGATGACCAATTTAATAATAGAGGAAAGCTCAAAACAAACACTCACAATATCATTTGTAAGTTTTAGTAGAATAATTACAAAATAAAATTATTTACCAAAATCCATGTTTAACTGAAGGAGGAAAAGAACACTCACCTGGTCTTATCACGCGTCCAATAACCAATTCAAAGAATCTACATTAAATACATATGAATTTTTACATAAGATATCAAATTTACATTTATTGAATTTTAGAAAAGATAACTTACTTGATGTTATTTAGTATTTTAAATTAAATACGGATAGTCCAGATCTTAAAATAGGATGATACACTAAGTTTATAATTATTTATATTTTATTTACTGACTTTTGTGAGGTTTAAATGATTAAAACATGTAATTTTCTTAATAGGTCTGAATGTTGAAGTAGCGGGTTTTTACTTAGAAAGCAGTGGTTCAGTCTAATTTGAGCTGAAAACAATCCCAAAATTTTTCAGTAGATTATAGGGGTCATCTAGAAATTTATATCTATTTTTAATTATTTGTTTCAAATTTTTATCTAGCCAATAAAATTGTTTTCCAATGAGTTAACGGGTCTGTTTTTTTTTTTTTTTTGGTACTTGAGTCAGAATACAATGGTAAAACCAACAATAATTGGGCTGGGCTGAAACTGGGCTCAAAATCAATATATACATATTTCTTTTCTTTTTTCCTTTTTTGTTTTCCGGCTTGGCCCAATATGCCAGGCCTTGTTTTTTTTTGCTGGACCCGGGCAAGGTGGCCAACCTTTCCTTTTTCCTTTTTTTCCTTTTATTTTTAGCTGGGCCTGGGCCAGTTGCGGCCCATCCTAGTTTTTACTTTTCTTTTTTTTGGGCTTGGCCCAATGACAGCCCAGGCCACTGGGTCTGGCCGAATTAGGGGGAGGCTGCTGCTCCTCTCGACTTCGGCCGAGAGCAGTCCCCCTTCCTTTTTTTAAATTTTTTTGAATATTTTCTTTTTCTCATTTTTTTTATAAACTTGAATTTCTTTTTTTTTATTTTCTATAATCTAATTAGGGTTATAGTATATTTCTTTTATATGTTTTCTTTAAACAAAGTTGACGTTTTTAATGAAAAAGATTTATGGGAAGATGAATCTAGGCGTGGTAATTTCAATTTAATTAGAATTTTTAATCCATACAAATTCATTCTATTCATATTTTTGGATAAATTTTCAGTTTCATAAAAGGGGGATTTTTGAATCATGATATGTTATTAAATTTTAATTCATATAAATTGAATTAGATCTTAGGGGAGATCTATGTTTCATAACAAGAATAGAATTTTAATCATACTATTTCATTTAAATATTTTAATTCATAAGAATAAAATTTTTTACTTACTTGGATTGATGATTCCTTAGCATGCTCCTCAATCTCTACGTCTCGGACACGTTCCTTCGTCACGATCAATTCCAAGGAGAGGTGGACGATCAATTCCAAGGAGAGGTGGAGGGAGGAGGAAGAAGAATGTTGGGTTTGGATTCTTTCTGACTGTCGTTCTTTCTTCTTCTTTTAGAAGCATGAGAGGGTTACGTTAGAGTTACGTTAATAAAAGATGAAAAGATTCTAAGGTACGTAGATTTCAACAGAAGAGATAGGTAGTTAAGATAAAGATCCATAACGATCTCATGAGATCTTCAGTTAAAATTTGAAACTTAAATTTGGCTTTAGGTTTGTTTAAATAATTTAGATCTCCAACTTAACCACATGCTAATGTGGAATTACGGTTCAGGTATTGAGATTTGATAAAAAGATAAGGGTTCAAAACTTGAAATAAACAATTTAAGTACATATTTATATTTTATAATCATATTTTGTTTAACCAATTTATTTATTTAATTATTTTATTTTACTTTATTGTTGGGTATGAGTTTAATAGGTTATGGTTTATTGGATAAGAAGTAGATGGATTGGAAAAGAAGATCAATTGAGAATAATACCAATAATTGTTGGATTCTGGGTTCATTCTGACAACTAATCAAGATCACTGAAATATCAACAATCTAATTGGCCAGGTTGGCAAATATCAGGCGGGAGGTTTTCCGTTCAAATGAACGTTCCTTAATTTAAGAACCACCTTTCAATTTTCTTCCTTGGTTAAACACCAATTAGACTGATATAAATCAGTCTCAATATACTGAATATCAGTATATTCCCTGTATAAAGAAATTAATTCACTTATACAGCACTTAGAGTGTGGTACGCTTAAAGCGAATCTCCTTAAGACAATTACGTCCCCCGCACTGGTGCTAACGGGTTACTGGACGCTGGTCTCCCAAGATACAACACTCCTTCACGGTATTTGGATAGCACTACCAAATCACCGTACGGTCGAACCGTAGTTAACCAGTACCTTCACAGGATTGTTGAAGCAGCGGGACAAAGACAAATTTCGAGAGAATATTTGCTTTTTCTTTGGAGGAGCACCCACTGTAGAGGATGAAGGAAGGTTGAAGAATATTCTTCTTCAGAAGTCTCAGATTCAGACAACAATTCTATTAAAGAATCTGTTGAATTTTCTGAGCTCTCTTTCAGAACGAATTTTGCAGAATCTCTTTTGGAAGTCGCTTCGGAAACTAAATTTTCCACTTCCCGTTGGAAGTCACTTCAAGACTGAGAGAGAGAGAATCTCCTTTAGAAGGCAGATTTCTTTCTGTTGTTGGTGTGTTTCAATTGAGAATTCGGAGCGCTATTTATAGCGCTCCAGAAGGGGCCAACGGGTCTGAACCCAATAAAAAGTTGCAACGGTTCGGTCTGAACTGTTACAATGGTTCGACCCAACAATCGCAACTGTTGGCTATTCAACTGGAGCAATCACAACTGTTGGTTGTCCAACTGGAGCGGTTCGGATCCGGATAGCGGGGCGGGTCCATTGGCGGGACGGTTCGGATCCGGATAGCGGGGCGGGTATGCTTCGCGTAACCCATACCCGTGAGACCTGATTCAAAAAGAACCAGGCCGGGTAGGGAACCCGAACCCAATCCAGAACCCAGAACCAAGCCTGGCACCGGCACCGGCGCCATCCGGCCGGCCGCCGCCAGCGGCGGCGCGCGCACGCATGTGCGGGCATGGTTCCCTCCCAATCGCGCGCAAAAACTCCAAGTACCCAAAGGGCATGCCCTTTGTTCTCAATTTTCTCTATTTAAACACTACGAACTTCCATCCCATAGCCAATGTGGGACTAAATGCTTTTAGCTACCTTTAGTCCCATTTTGGCTTTGAATTTAGGCAATCTTTAGACTTGAATATCTCATTCATTCGAAGTCAGAATTGAAGATGTAAATATACCACGTTCATCCCCAATGGAAGGAGAACACACTCCAACCATCATCCAATTGATTCCATCAACGAATCTCGTCGTAATTCAATTCAAAGATTCACATATATTCTTCATATTCCAACAGTCCCCCACAATGAATGGAGATTCAAGGAATTGACACACAAAGAGACTGACTCTATTGTAAAAGGTACTTTAGAAAAGAAACTGCATCAGGATAGGTGACCTAGGTCTTGAACCTTCCATAGCGAAAGCTTTATCGGACTTACTGGCTAATAAGTGTACTAGGTTTTGAACTGTTAGCCGTTATTGTAAGCCAAGTCAACAAGCTTCACACAGTGACTTTTCAAATCAACTTTGGTTCTCGGTTGTGTCCGTTTTGGCCCTGAACATTCTTGGTTTCAGAGAGTATCTTTAGGGAATAACAGCCTCTATTTAAATTCCCAAAGAGCCGATCCAACTTTATACTCACATAGGTGATCGTCCTATTAAGAGTAGTCTACTCTACTCCACTTGTTTAGTAACAAGATATAGGCATCATTAAAAGCGTTAAGCTTATCCTTAATCCACTTGTAGAAAAGTACTTATGTGCACCTTAGGAATGGATTGGAGTCAAGCTCCCAAGTGCTTACTTGCTGAGTCAATCATAACTAGTTTTTCCTCTTGAACTTAGTTCGTGGGATCTCCAGTCGCTAAGTGAGGTTTCCATTAAGTTGACTCGGTAAGGTTAGCCTTTTAGACCCATTCCCCTCGATGCGCAGTTTATACGCTCTTCACTTAAACCTTTAGTAAGCGGATCTGCTAAATTATCTTTTGACGAGATAAAGTCAATAGAGATAATTCCATTTGAGAGCAACTGCTTCACAGTATTATATCTACGACGAATATGTCTAGACTTACCGTTATATATATTTTGTGCCCTAGATATAGCTGCTTGATTATCGCAATGTATACATATAGCGGGCACTAGCTTTTACCATAATGGTATATCTTTCAAGAATTGTCGAAGCCATTCTGCTTCTTCTCCGGCCTTATCTAAGGCTATGAATTCCAATTCCATAGTGGAACGGGCAATACATGTTTGCTTAGAAAATTTTCAAGATACCGCTGCTCTTCCTAGAGTAAATACGTATCCGCTAGTTGATTTTGATTCCTCAAAATTTGCAATCCAATTAGCATCACTGTATCCTTCAAGTATAGGTGGATACTGTCCATATCTCAAGGCATATTCCTTGGTATGTGATACGTAACCCAATACTCGTAGTAGAGCAGTCCAATGTTGATCACTAGGATTACTAGTGTATCTGCTTAACTTGCTTACAGCGTAAGCAATATCGGGTCTAGTGCAATTCATCAAATACATTAGACTTCCGATAATCTGAGAATACTCCAACTGGCGCATTTCAGTTCCTATATTCTTATGAAGGTGGACGTGTGGGAGAAAAGGATTTTTATTCTCCTTTATCCCATGATCCTTGAATCTTTCTATCATCTTATCCACGTAGTGAGATTGAGATAGACTGATTCCATCTGGTGTTCTGGTGATTTAATTCCTAAAATTACATCAGCAACCCCCAGATCCTTCATGTCAAAACTGTTGGATAACATTCTTTTAGTGGACTTAATAATTTCAATATTAGTCCCAAGTATCAACATGTCGTCTACATAAAGACAAATAATGATACATGCATTTCCAACTGTTTTAGTGTAAATATACTTATCGCATTCATTGATAGTGAATCCATCTTTGATCATGACACTATCAAATTTCTCATGCCACTGTTTTGGAGCCTGCTTTAGACCGTATAAGAATTTTACCAATTTACACACCTTGTGTTCTTAGCCCTTGACTATAAATCTTTCAGGTTGCTCCATATATATTTCTTCATTTAATTCACCATATAAGAATACAGTCTTGACATCCATTTGATGGATATCTATGTTATGTAATACTGCAATTACAATCAACATCCGAATGGATGTTATTCTTGTTACTGATGAATAAATATCGACGTAGTCAAGTCCTTTTTGTCGATAACCCTTGGCTACTAATCTAGCCTTGTACTTATCGATAGATCCATCGGATTTTAATTTTCTTTTGAAAATTCACTTACACCCAATTGGTTTTTTGCCAGGAGGCAAGTTTACCAATTCTCAGTATGATTACTTAGTAAGGATTCTATTTCGCTATTTATAGCTTCTTTCCATATTTGTACTTCTGGGATTGACATAGCCTCTTTAAATGTTTGAGGCGTATGCTATGAAATTTGGACCAAAAGATTTTGAGATTCTTGATCTCTGACTTCTTCTTGGTTCAATTTCCGCATTAACAATAGGTTCCTCAGGGCTTTCGTCCCTGAATGCCGTCTCATGTTTTCTTTTCTCAGAAGTCTTATCTGCTTCCTGTTTATATAGAAAAATGTCTTCAAAGAACACAGCATCTCTAGATTCGATAATCATGTTTACATGAATATTTGATATTTCTGATTTATGAAGCAGAAATCTGTATGCACTACTATTCAAGCCATAGCCTATGAATATGCAGTCCATAGTTTTTTCTCCCAACTTAGTCTTTTTAGGTAATGGTGCTAACACCTTTGCAAGGCACCCCCACATTTTGAGGTAATAGTAGGAAGGTGTCCTTCATGCCATAGCTCAAATGGTATAAGACCAAGTTTCTTGTGGGGTACTCTATATAGAATATAATTTGCAGTTAATAAAGCTTCCCCCCACAAGTTCTGCGGAGCTCCAGAACTTACGAGCATGGAATTGACCATCTCCTTCAAAGTTCTGTTCTTCCGTTCAACAATTCCATTTTGCTGAGGAGTATATGGTGTTGTTGTTTGATGGATTATACCAAATTTAGCACATAACTCACTAAAATATTTGATTCATATTCTCCGCCTCTATCGGATTTTAGAATCTTGATATTCTTGTTGAGTTGATTCTCAACTTCGGTTTTATATGTTATAAACATATTTATTGCCTCATCCTTACTGTTTAAAAGATACACATTACAGTATCTTGTTCAGTCATCAATAAAAGTAATAAAATACTTTTTACCGCCTCTAGTTGGCATAAACTTCAAGTCACACAGATCGCTATGAATTAACTCTAAAGGTTCTGTATTTCGATCAATTGAGTGAAATGAATTTTTCGCCAACTTGGCCTCAACACAAATCTCACTTGCGAATTTCTTCCAAGTTGAGTTTAGGAATATATTCCAGATTAGACAAGTTCTTTAAAGACTTATAATTTACATGCCCTAATCTAGCATGCCATAAAATAGGAGATTCAAGTAAATAAATAGAAGATTTTCCTTTATTTATAAGCTTCGGGTACAAATACACAGACTTTTTATCTACCACTGCAACATTGGCTTTAAAAAGTCCATCAACAAGATAACCTTTTCCCACATACATCCCTCCCTTATAAGTACAAATTTATCTGATTCAAAAACCATTCTAAATCCTTTCTTACTAAGTATTGATCCAGAGATCAAATTCTTGCGGATATCTGGAACATGTAGCACATCATTCAGAGTAAGCTCTTTCCCCGATGTCCACTTCAGGATGACCTTGCCTTTTCCTTCAACCTTTGAGACGGCTGAATTTCCCATGAAAAGTTGCTCATCTTACTCTATTTTTTGATATTCAGAGAATAATAATTTCTCAGAGCAGATGTGCCGAGTAGCCCTAGTATCTACCCACCAATCCTTATTATTGGTTGTCAGATTCACTTCTGACACTACAGCTGAAAGGCTTGGCGACTCATGGTCGGTCAAGTTTGCCTGTGGATGGCTTTTCTTGTTCTTTTTAAGACGGCTGTGACATTCATTCGCCTTATACCCTTCTTTGTTGCAGATGTAGCAGGTTCTCTTGAAGCGCATGTTCTTACCTTTTTGGACCTTACCTTTGTACCCCTGGGAAGTCTTCTTCTGCTTTAAGCCTTTGGAAGTAGACACTTTCCCCTTTGAGTCTTCGATCACATCGGCTTTTGCTTCATAGGAGTTCTTATTGCTCCTTTTCTCGGACTTTCTGTTGTCCTCCTCGATTCGAAGCTTCTCGATGAGATCTTCCAACTTTAACTCCTTCGCTTGTGCTTCAGGTAGTTCTTGAAATCTCTCCACGCAGGTGAGAGTTTCTCCACGATAATAGCAACCTGAAAGGTTTCAGGTGGAATCATACCTTCGGCTTCTATCTCGTGCAAGATAAGTTAGAACTCTTGCACCTGATTGATTACAGTCTTGCTGTCCACCATTTTATACTCCAGAAATCGTCCTACGACGAACTTCTTGGTACCGTCATCCTCAATCTTGTATTTCTTGTCAAGACTGGCCCATAACTTCTTTACCGTTGTGATGGGACTGTAGACATTGTAAAGAGAGTCATCCAGTCCATTTAAAATATAATTTCGGCAAAGGAAGTCACATTGAGTCCAGGCATCAGTTGCGGGCTCTGGTGGATCTTCTTGCTGGAATCTGGCCAGATGAAGAGTGGTCAAGTAGAAGAGCATCTTCTGTTGCCACCTCTTGAATTCTGTGCCGTCAAATTTTCCTAACTTCTCCGGCTTCAGGTTTGGAAGTGGAGTTGGCATCAAAGCTTGTAGCTGCATGTTTGGTGCCTTGCTAGAGCTATCTTGATTAGTCTCAGACATTTTCTGCAAGTTCAAGCAGAATAGAAGTAAGAAACTTCAATACTAATTGTCTTAAGATTGTTGGATTCTGGGTTCAATCGACAACTAATCAAGATCACTGAAATATCAACAATCTAATTGGCCAGGTCGGCAAATATCAAGTGGGAAGTTTTCCGTTCAAATGAACGTTCCTTAATTAAGAACCACCTTTCAATTTCCTTCCTTGGTTAAACACTGATCGGAAGTGTAGGAGTTTACTAGTATTCAGAGAGAGAGGGTTTAGAGTAAACCTTCGATGCTCGTTTGTTGATGTTCAAAAACTCCAAATGTATGCACGAATTTTCTTTACTCCTTTCGAATCACCGTCGTAGCAATAGCTATTACGGGTCGATCCACAGGGAGAGTTTACGATAGAAGCATTCACGGTTTTGAAATTGAGTTTGTTTTAAGAAGGAAAACGAAAGTTCTTCTATGTTTCAAGAAAAACAAAATGACATAGAAAGTAGATGAAAAATTCTTTGTTGGTTTTGTTAAGAAAAAAGGAAAAGGATGGAAAGGAAAGTAAAATGAACTTGAATGTAGCTTGAAAAGAGAACTTTAAGAAAGGAAACTTTGAAAGACTATAGAGAGAAAAATAATGACTAGCTAACTCTTCTAATTTACTAACTTACTAATCTCATAGGGTGATGCATGCCTCATGTTGATTCATCGGCAAAGATTTGTCTTGCTTGTTTGGTCAAAATATTTTCCCATGTAGAGGATGAGTGATCTTCTCGGCTTGACTTGTAGCCTCATTGATTCATTGGCTCCCGAGATAGATTTTCAGTAATGGAATCAAGGATAGTCACTCAAGGACATGCTAAGAAAGAAGATATAAGATTCATTAGTCCATCAAAGCTATATTCGAGCTAGCATTGAAGTAAGAAAGTTGTACTACTAATCAATAGCATAGTTAGGTGCTCCATCTCCATGTTCCATCAAGGCACTTGTTCTAAAGACAAGGCTCTAAATGAGGCTCACATGAATCATATGGAATGAAAACAAGCATTTGTTAAGAATTAAAGTAACTCATCTTTATTGGGGATAATAGAGACTTGAAATTACAAGACTACAATAAAGCATCCAATGAATCACATGAATTAGCAATCACCCAAGAGTTAGTAGTTAGTAAAGTTAGAGGTTAGCTAGTCATGTTAGAAAGTTAGCTAGACATTAAAGTAAAAAGCAAACAACAATACATTATAGAAGAAGATACAATAATAATAAAAGCTTGAAGAAAGTAAAGCACTAGAATGAGAAAAGATGAGAAAAAAGAAGGATCAATTCTTGCATTTGAGTTGTCACCTCTCTAATTACAAGATCTCTCACACACACTCTCTCTCTCTCTTTGCTGAATTCTAGAAGGAGAAAGAAAATTACAAGAGCAACTAAAGAAAGGTAGAGAAAATCCCAACAATTCTCTCAAAATACAAAGCTCTTCCCTCCTCCCTTTTTACAGAGGCCCTAGGGGTCTATTTATAGGCTCCAGGGGATGATGCCCTCAAATCGCAGCCGTTGGATTAAATGCTGGCTTAACGGCCAGATGCTTGCCGCGGATCCGCGGCCAGAGCCGCGTTTCCGCGGCAGAATCTTGGCCGTTGCGTCAACGATTTCTGTTGCCATTCTGTTATCGTCCGTATGCCTTGCTGGACCTTCTAGAAAGTAGGGAATATCCGTGGACGAATTCAGACCTAGGCTTCTCCTTTGAGCTTCTTCTTTGGGCTCTTTAATTAATCCCTTAATTCCTTAAAAATTCCTTGTTTATGGGCCTTCATCTCCATTAATAGTGGACCTGAAAAAAGAGAGGAAAAAAACAATAAAAATCTTATTTTTCTTTATATAAAGCATGATATGGAAGTGGAAAATGATACAATAATGAACTCCAATCAAACACCAATTAGACTGATATAAATCAGTCTCAATATACTGAATATCAGTATATTCCCTGTATAAAGAAATTAATTCATTTATACAATACTTGGAGTGAGGTACGCTTAAAGCGAATCACCTTAAGACAATTACGTCCCCCGCATTGGCGCTAACGAGTTACTGGACGCTGGTTTCCTAAGATACAACATTCTTTCACGATATTTGGATAGCACTACCAAATCACCGTACGGTCGAACCGTAGTTAACCAGTACCTTCACAGGATTGTTGAAGCAGCGGGACAAAGACAAATTTTGAGAGAATATTTGCCTTTACTTTGGAGGAGCACCCACTGTAGAGGATGAAGGAAGGTTGAAGAATATTCTTCTTCAGAAGTCCGAGATTCAGACAACAATTCTATTAAAGAATCTGTTGAATTTTCTGAGCCCTCTTTCAGAACGAATTTTGCAGAATCTCTTTTGAAAGTTGCTTCGGAAACTGAATTTCCCACTTCCTGTTGGAAGTCACTCCAAGACTGTAAGAGAGAATCTCCTTTAGAAGACAGATTTCTTTCTGTTGTTAGTGTGTTTCAATTGAGAATTCGGAGCGCTATTTATAGCGCTCCAGGAGGGGCCAACGGGTCTGAACCCAATGAAAAGTTGCAACGGTTCGGTTTGAACCGTTGCAATGGTTCGACCCAACAATCGCAACTGTTGGCTGTTCAACTGGAGCAATCACAACTGTTGGTTGTCCGTTGGCAAGCCGGTTCGGATCCGGATAGTGGGGTGAGTCCGTTGGAGGGCCGGTTCGGATCTGGATAGCGGGGCGGGTATGCTTCGCGTAACCCATACCCGTGAGACCTGATTCAAAAAGAACCAGGCCGGGTAGGGAACCCGAACCCAATCCAGAATCCAGAACCCAGACCCGAGCCCGAGCCCGGCCCGACGCCGACCGGCCACCGCCGCCAGCGGCGGCGCGCGCACGCATGTGCGGGCATGGTTTCCTCCCAATCGCGCGCGAAAACTCCAAGTACCCAAAGGGCATGCCCTTTGTTCTCAATTTTCTCTATTTAAACATTATGAACTTTCATCCCATGGTCAATGTGGGATGAAATGCTTTTAGCTACCTTTAGTCCCATTTTGGCTTTGAATTTAGGCAATCTTTAGACTTGAATATCTCATTCATTCGAAGTCAGAATTGAACATGTGAATATACCACGTTCATCTCCAATGGAAGGAGAACACACTCCAACCATCATCCAATTGATTCGATCAACGGATCTCGCCGTAATTCAATTCAAAGATTCACATATATATTCTTCATATTCCAACAACAATAACATAATAATAATAATAATGCTAATCATAATGTATAAAATATAATACATACATGTACTAGTATAAAAATACAAATCAAAAACATAGACACTTATATGTATGTACATGTATTTATATACATGTATAAAATAAATTAATCATTAATAATAAGTTCTTCTAAATAAACTAAATAAAAATAGAAATACAGTATTATTAGTTAGGGGATATTACAAATTCAGACAAATACAATGCTGAATATATCTGATATAAAAGACAAATCAAATGTAATGCTGAACATAAATTAGAGGAAAATGCATTAATACTTCATACCCTTCTGTTTTTCAGATATATATATTTTTACTCCTCCAACATTTTCCATGGTTTGCCTCTCTTTTTTGTTTTTCTTCACTTTATACCACTATATTGAAGCAAATGTTGCCCTTCAGATTTATTTTGATACTCTAGAGCTTCTACCCTTGAGAAGTTAATTGGCCTTGCCTCTTTCGTAACAATGATTCTCTCTCTCAAGCAATTTCTTCTTCAAAGTCCTAATCAATGAGGAAAAGGTTATATTCATTGAATAATAGGATAAGCATTCATGCCTTGGGCCAATTAAAGGCTACATAATTTTGGCTTTGAGGTACTCTCTTTGGTCTGCTTGTCATGAAAAATAGAGTGGTCTAATTTTCAATAAATAGCACATTGTGAGGACACTTCATGTAAAGGACTTCCTCCTCACTCTATGTTGTGCATAGAAGACTCTTTCTTTGCTTTGCTGCTACTTGTTTTGGCAAATCAAAAATGTAGAGGACTCTCTACTTTGCGCAGCTTCATGTTTTGGCAAATAAAAATAAAAAATGATCCAACTATTAAATAAAGGAAATGGCTTAATTTTCTAAGAAAGCATCTTCATGACAGAGAGGTGAAAGATGAAGAGCGGAAGCAAGGAGGGGTTAAAAGAAATAACTTTATGGAAAGATTGGGTGAAGGGTACATTTTTCCCTTAGAGATTATTAAGAAATAAGAGTGGGGCCTTTTTACGATACTGAACCACACCATTACGGCCTGTTTGGTTTCATACAGGCCTGCTTGGTTTCTGGTGGAGGTGAGAAAATGAAGAAGTGAAGAAGTGGTAATAGTTTTTCTTTGAAACTTGAGAATTGGTTAGTTAGTTTTTCGGTATTTGAATGACGTTAGAAAATATGATTTGAAAAATGTTATTTCTTTTCCAGTGTTTGGATGGTAATGTAGAAGTGAAAAAGTTGACCACAAAGTTGACCGTAAAATAATATTAAAATAAAAATTAATTAAGAAATATAAAAAATAAATTGTAATTAGAATGCAACTAAGATTTACATGATCAAAAAATTTACTGTTTTAACTACAACTTATTACAAATGAGATTTATATGACCACAAAATTAAGGGGCAGTTTGTTTTGCCGTAAAAGGCGTAAAAGTCTCTAATTCGTAAATGACTTACAACCCAATTACAACTACGGCGTTTGTTTGGACCGTAATTCGTAAAAGACTAACACAACTCAACTACCACACACTTGCAACCGAATTATCACGCACTTACAGCCCAGTTACAGTTAATTTTGTGGTCGTGTAAGTTTGTATTATTTTTTATGTTAATATTTAATTTTTTTAATATTTAACATTTTTAATATTTATTTGCAATATTAAAACTTTTTAAATCACCAAATAGTTAATTTTGTGGTCAACTTTTTCACTTATGATTTACAAATTACGACAACAAAATACCGTAAAATACAATACACTTTCTCACTTATAACTTTATATTACCAACCAAACTCCGTAAAACTTACATGCGTGTAACTCATTTGCAACTGTAAAAGACTTTATCAATTACGACTTACGAATTACGGCCAATTACGACAACCAAATAGACCCTAACTGTAACACTCTAGAAGTGAGGAAATGGTTGTGTAAAAGAGAAGAGAGAAAAGAAAAAAGAATTTTCTTATTTTTCTTTTCCGTTGTTTGAATAGATAGAGAAGTAAGCAATTATACTTTTTCATTTTCTTACTTCCACTCACTTTCTTGCAACCAGACACGTCCGGAAAAGATGGATGAAAAGATGACGGAAGAGGACTTTACAATGTTGAGCTACCATTACACGGAAACGATAATTACATGGGTTTTACAATATGTTGACGCACACAATTTCAAATAAATATTATTAAACGTAAATATCTTCCTAAGCTCCTCAATTTTTCCAGCTCCTTAATTTGTTTTCAACAACAGTCATACAAGGAGAAAGATACAGGGATTTAATTCCTTCAAATGAAGGAAGACAAATAAATCATATAAGATTCAAACACCATTAAAAGAATTTGATATCATTTTGTCTTGACAAAAGAAACACTTGAAGAATAAAGAACTTCCAAATTGTGTTTCCCTAAAAGCTATTATAAAACCACATGTATTTAACTTTTCAAACAAATCATATGTATGGTATCTTATCAGAGTTCAAAATATAAGCCGATCCGGTTCCTACTCGGCCCATCTCCGGTCCGATATTGGGTCACTAGTCACACATTTGTCCTCATTTCGCTTGACTTGGAGCTGACTCAGACCCGACTTAGGCGTCTCAGCTGATTCAGCTGTGGACTCGGTCTAACTCGGCCGAGACATCCGAGTCGGGGCCGAGTCAGCCCCGAGTCAAGCGAAAAAAGGCCCGTGAGTCCCCAGTGCTGCCAGTGAAGAAGAAAAATATACAAACTCATCAAATCTACACGCCCTACGCCGTCGATCCGACTTTCGAGCTTCATCGTTGCCTTCTCCGGCTTCAACACTAGGTCCCCCCCCCCCCCCCCCCCCCCCCCCCCCAAAACCCCCACCCCCAAAAAAAAAAAAAAAAAAATCTCTGTCTCCCGACAAAGACATAGAGAAGGAGGGAAGACGTGGAGGGAGGGAGAGGTTTGCGAGAGAGAAGGGGTGGGGTTGGGGTGTTTAATTGGGTCATTTAATATTAAATTAGTTTAGACAAGACTAGTTTATTTTAGTGTAGTTTACTTTAGATAATTCAATTTAATTTATTTTAGTTTAGATTAGTTAATTTTTATTAAATTAAATTAATTTTATTTTATTAGTTTAATTTAATTTAGTTTAGTGTAGTTAATTTAGTTAATAATTCAATTTAATTTAGTTTAGTTTAGTTAATCTAGTTTAATTTAATGTAATTAATTTAGTTACTTTAATTGAGTTTAATATAGTTAATTTAGATAATTCAATTTAGTTCAATTTAGTTGATTTAATTTAGTTTATGTAATTTAATTAATTAAAATTAATATGATATATTTTAATTTAGTTGAAAATTAATTAAAATTAATACATATCCTTTTCTAAATTTCAGAATGTCACTGAAACATTGTGACATTAGATGAAAACATGCTCGTAGAAATAGAAGAATTGTGAAGTGTAACTACTATGGGAAGACAGTGCTTGGTGTATATAACAAGATAAAACAACAATTCGCACACGTATCCAGCCAGGTGGAAGCTTACTTGAAAGCACCAAAAGAAGTGTCTCAACTATTGAGACATCTTTCTGAAAGAAGCAAGAAAAACCAGTTATAAAATCTAAGAAGGGGCAGGTTATGAAATCTTTAAGTAAAAAAGCTTTTCATGAAATAGGCGATGATAAATCTGAAAATGAAATTGAAGTAGTTCGTGAGTGGGAAGAAATTGAAAGAAGACAATTAAAACAACTATGAAAGAAAATCGTGAAATGGCATGGAGAGAGATACAAGGTCATACAAAAGATGGTGATGGTAGTAGCTCACAGCATCAAGAGTAGAGATCAAGCATGAATTGTGTCAGAGTTTTACCACTAGAAAGCTGAAATTCATGCCTGTGGTATTGATCCTCACATGTTTCCATCTAAGCAGAAATCAATCAAAAGTTGAAAAAGTTAATTTGAAATTCTTTCTCTACAATGAGACACCATTCAATGTAGCTAATAGTGATTATTACTATCAGACAATGATTAATACAACTGGAGAAACAAGAGAAGTTTAAATATTATGACTAATCGGTTCTGGAAGAAGGCACAAGAAGTCTAAAATATTATAGATCCTCTTGTCAGGGTCTTTGAAGATAGTGGATTAGGATAAAAAACCTAACCTTGTTTATTATTTATGAGACTATGGATAGAGCTAAGTTGGCTATTAAGTTATCCAATAAGAATTGAAAGAATTATTGGAATGTCACTGATAAAAGATGGGAGAGACAACTGCTCAGACACTTGCATATGATGTTGATAATTCATTTACATACTTACAATTTGTAATTGTTGACTAGAAATTGAACTTTTCATATTATAATTCTCTTATATCTACATTATTGCAACATATTTTTTAAATCCAGTCCTCCAATATTCAAAAACCTTTTCTGCTCATATAGAGATAAGAGTTGAATTAAAATAGGTAACTAAAAGGTTGGAGCCAGATTAAATAAACAAGGAAGAGCTATTAATGAGGTAAGTTATCAAATCAATTTATTTACTTGTTTCAAATAATGTTATGCATTTGCAGCTATTAACACTTACGCTTTGGATATTGCAGATAAAATTATTTGTGGACAGGGTTGAAGAATTTGGAACCTCGCTAACTAGAAGGACAGTACAACAATCTCTTTCATCTGATTGGTAGATTAACTATGGCGAAGAAGCTCCCAATCTACAGAAAATTATTATTAAAATGTTAAGTCAAACTTATTCTTCATTAGTTGTGAAAAAAATTAGAGCACGTGATCACTTATTCATACAAAATTGCGCAATCGGTTGGCAAGAAAAAGTTGTATAAACAAGTATTTGTGCATTATAATATATAACTTGACATACCAACGTGATCAAGATGATTATTACAACCCAATCGATCTGAACTATATTTTCAAGGACAACACATTGGATGCGTGGATTCAGGAGAGAGAGCAACCCATTTTGCGTGAAGATGATTTACATTAGTTGGATGAAGGGATGTCAAATTGAGGAAGATAGACGTACTAGGGATGATGAGGAAGGCCCTATCAAAAAGGAAAGGGCATTGCGGTGGGTTCATCCACTTCTAGTGGTGATGAGATGTGGTGCGATGAAAAAATTAGCACTGATGATAGCAATAATGGAAGAAACTACAGTATTGATGGAGGAAACTATGGTGTTGGTGGAAGCCAACAAGATAGCGTTGCTATGTCATGAGATTCAAATTATTATGCCACACAAGATATAAATCATAGAGGGCGATTAGGGATTTCAGATCAGTGGAGGAATTTGAATCACCTGGTGATTTTTCTTCTGATGATTATTCAAGTGGACATGTGAATTAGTCGTGGGGTTATCATAATCTTGAAGGTCGTATGTAGTATTTGGGTTTGGCATCAGGCCAACAGTATGGTATGTGATATAGGTATGGCCAGATGCCACAACTTGAGACATCTCCGAGTACTGGTCAATCATTTACTAGTGAAGAATATCGAGATTTTGGGTATTATCATTGTGGTGCTGATATTGCATAACCACCACCGCCGTATTACTCTGATGATACATTCTCTATCCAATCATCTCAGCCTACGAGAGCACATCAGCATTCATCTTATTATCCTTATGGACCTAGTTTTTTTACTTCGCAGGGATGATTACGATGATCATTTGTGCCTCTTCGCAATTCATATAGAAATGACTACATTATGCAGGTATTATGAATGTATTTTGTGAAATTTACTATATTGTGTATTTATTTGATTTTTTAATGCCGTTACACGGGTATTTATACATTCTTTTCATGTTTAATATGCTAGGTGATATATTTTGGATATGTTATACATCAATTTTGCTGTCTATAACTTTTTAAGATTTGTCGTAATTTTTTAGAAATTTTTAGGCTTTTTTATGAAGTGTTTTGTGGGTATCGCCCGAGTTCGTTCCGCGACACCGAGACCGATGTGGAGCGACCCCTCCAAGTCGGCGGCCGAGAACGCGACTTTGAACCATGGTATCTATTGAATGTTACCATGAAATACAATCAACATAGGACACGCCTTCCCTGTAAATTGTGTCGTGTATGGTATTTGTTGCGTCTGTTGGCTCAAAGGCCCATCACTCTAGTTTTAATGATGATCAACTCATATAGTTATGTTTACTAATGATCTTGTATTTAATTAGTGACAAATTTGTTATCAAGATCTTAGTAGGTGTGGAGCTTCAACAAAGGATTTAAAGTCAAGTTTTGGAGCTAGCACCGGTTGATTCAAGAGCTTGTGCATCAAGATCACATCAAGTACTCAAGAGGAGTCTAGCTCTATGGATCGAGTTTGGACCAAGTCAAGAAGATGAGAAGTCTTCAAGTGAAGACTTCAAGAAGATGAAGACTTGGTCTAGGTATAAGATTTTGTTTTTGTTTTTAGATAAAATGTAAAGGATAGGTAGTTGGTGGATTGCTCAAGTATATATCACACACACACTCTTAATTTTGTTGTCTTTTCATAAAAGAATTTTCAGTTTAGAAAAGACTTTCATTTTGAAAAAATACATTTTGATTTTTGGTGTTTTCTTATATACATGTTTTAATACAAAATCAAGTTTAGAGCTTAATGTCAAAAACTTAGATATTTCATCTTAATTGTGTAGTGGATCATATCCATACACACTATGCTTAATGGATTCAAAATATCTAGTTTTTGTATTTAAAGGAGTTTTGAAAAAAAAGTTTTAGAAAAATACTGTTTTTCAATTGAGCCAATATTTCCATATTATAAAAATAGTCCAAATCTTTTGTAACATGCCTTGATTTTGTGCAAGCATGTTTGTTATCAAAGTATATGGTAAAACTATTTTTGTAGATTTTAAAGTATTTTATGAGATTTTATTTCAATCAAAAAGACCAAGTTTTAAATCCCAGAAAAACTGTTTTCAGGCTTCAGATAGTCGACTTACTACCTTACTAGTCGACTAACTCTGAAGTTGGTCGACCGGCTCGGTCGACCGACGTGCACGACGTGCACGCCTTGACCTGGCAGATGGCCGGTCTGCCAACCCAGTCGACCGGAACTGAGAGCAGTGCTCTCTGTTCTTTTGGGTCGACCAGGCGGTCGACGGAGGCTCAAACGGTCTGATTTTTGACCGTTGGCGGTCGACCGGGCGGTCGACCGACAGGTCTGACAGACCCCAACGGCTAGTTTTTAACAGCCTATAAATTTGGGGGTTTGGTCATTGTTTTGATACAAGATTTTGGAGAAGTTTTAGAGCTAGTTTTCCTACTCTTTTCAGAGGTTTTTCTCACAAAATTTAGTGCCAATACTTCCAATTAAAAGGAGAGTTTATCAAGAGTGATTAAAAGTGATTCTTTGAGTTTTCCTCCACCATCTCTTTCCTGATTTCTCACACAAACACTTGAGCCATTCATTGCTATATCTACCTATAGGGTTTTGTTGTGAGAGTTTTTAATTGGTGATCAAAGTGTTTAGATCACCAAGATTTCATCTTTGTTCTTTGAGGAGGCGGACGTGTGTGTTCGCATTGTTCGGGTCCTAGTGTGGACTCGGTGGTTTCGAGTTCGGGTGCGAGCTCATGGTTTGAGGTGCGGCCTCGGCGAGCCGGTGGGCTTGCGTGTGTACGGGACTAGGGAGTCCAGGGTTTGTAGGTGTTGCGGCACCGGGTGATCCATTGGGATCGATCATAGTGGAAATCCTTCGTGTGTCGAAGGCGGGGATGTAGAGCAAGGGTGCTCGAACCTCGAAACAAACTCTTTGTGTTTGCGATTGCCATTTCTCTCTATCTCCTGTTTATATCTTGCATTACTTATCTTGTCTTTACCTTTATATGCATGATATATTCCTTGTGCTCATATTGATATATTGCTTGGGATTGTTGACTAACACTTGTATTCAACCAAGAGAGCCAACACGGCACCTCAACCCATTCAAGGGGAATCTAGAGGAGTTTGTCCAGAGCCCTTCACGGGGAATTCGGAAACACGCTTGTGTTATACGTGGTGTTTAGTTTAAATAGTTTGTTTAGGTCATAATTGTTTTTAGCTTCCGCATTATTTGGCATTAAGTGACCATTAGATTAGCCATCACCTATTCACCCCCTCTAGGTGAACCTTCAGCGTCAACAACTGTCTTAAATACAAGCTCACATTTATTCAATAAGGCTTCGATGGATCTAACAGAAGAAAGTGTAAGCCAATTATAATAAACTCTTTAAGAAACATCGCTTACACTATGTTCAGTTGGGGACCTGAGCAAGATTCATGGGGTGAAGAGAAGATAGTTTCATGCTAACATATGGAAACAATATAATGTGATCTCACACTCCAGGAAATTTTCCTTCGTCTACTTGTGATGTTTGACACCAACTAGACTCAAAGACAGCGCAATGGATGATGAGTACTCACTAATCAAAACAACTAACATCTATTGAGATCAACCTGTTATATATAATTGTACCGTGCAGACATGGCCTGTAGCTCTTGGTCCCCAAATAAATTTGATCAAACAACCTAGGGCTGGTTTTCAGGTTCTCCCCTGGTCCCCAAGTAAATTCATGCAATTCCTAACATTTCCATAAAAATAAAAGCTACAGATCATGCTAAAAATAAAGAATAATGCAGATTTAGACTAGAAATGAGTCAAACATGTAGAAAAATTGAAAATCGTAAAAAAGATTGATTGATAATAAAGAAGAGACAATACATATATATAATAAAAATGATGGACATGGGTCTATTAGGTAGAAGTCTAATAACTCAATAACCAATAACTATTCTAACACTCTCCCTCAAACTGGAGTATAAATGTCACCATGCCCAACTTGCTACATAAGAGAGAAAACACCTTGGAGAAGCTGTTGGTAAGTGATCTACCAACTGCTTTGAAGATGGAGTAAATGAAAGAGAAAGCACCTTTTGGTCTATGCATCTCTGACCAAATGACAGTCAACCTCTATATGCTTAGTCCTCTCATGAAACTCTTGATTTTATGTGATATAGATAGCAGATTGATTATCACAAAATATAGGCATAGAGTCAAGATGACGAAAACAAAACTCCAATAGCAGATTTTTTCAGCCACATCATTTCACAAATGGTATGTGTTATGGCTCTATACTCAGCCTCTGCACTGGATCTAGAAACATCTTGTTTCTTTCTTCTCCATGTCACCAGATTTCCTCTAACGAATGTGCAATAGTCAGTAGTGGACTTTCTATCTCTCTTATCACCAGCATATCCTAAGTCAAAATAGCCAAAAATACGAACATGTTCATATTTCTTGAACAACATACCTTTTCCAGTAGAGCTTTTGATATAGGAAAGAATCCTCAGAGTAGTTGTCCAGTGAAACCTCTCTAAGCTGTTGTATAAACCTACTCAGTACTCCAACTGTAAAAGTTATATCAGGCCTAATAACTCTCAAGTAGATCAACTTCCCAATCAATCTCCTATACTGTTCAGGGTCATCAAGTAGATGACTATTATCACACCATAAATCCACATTTTCTTCCATTAGAGTGCTAGCAGGTTTGCACCTAACATGCCAGTTTCCTCAAGAAGATCAAGTGTATATTTCTTCTGAGATAGAAGTAAATCATGCTTTTGATAAGCAACTTCAATCCCAAGAAAATATCTTGACTTCCCTATATCCTTCGTCACAAAATATCATTTGAGATGCTCTTTTGTTTCTGCTAAGGCCACAGAGTCACTCACGGTTAGCAAAATATCATCAACATACACAGCCAGTATCACTGAGCCAGACTTATACGATGAACAAACACTGAGTGATCTGAATGACTACGACAAATCTAATGCCAGAAATAGCCATGTTGAACTTCTCAAATCATACCCTTGGACTCTGTTTAAGTCCATACATAGCCTTCTTGAGTCTATAGATAGTATTCGCTCCCTGAGCAATATACCCTGAAGGTTGTTTCATATAACTTGTTCCTTCAAGTCCTAATAAAGAAAGGCTGACATCTAATTGAAATAAGGGCCACTCCATATTAACAACAGAAAATAGAATTCGAATGGAGTTCATCCGAGCAACTGGGGAAAAAAATCTCAAAGTAGTCCATGCCATAGGTCTGAGTACATCCTTTAACAACAAGCCTGACCTTATACCTATCCACTGAACCATCAGGGTGATACTTTAAGGTATAGACCCATCGACAACCCAACAACAACATCATCTTTGGGTGCAAAAACCAACTCTAAAGTTCATCGAGAAATAAGAGCATCCATCTTCTCATCCATAGCCTACTTCCAGGCAGGTAATAATATACCTCCTCATACGATCTAGATAAAGATATAGAGGACAAAGACATGGCAAACCTGGCGAAAAGAGGGAGTAAGACGATCATATGAAACAAAATGAGAGATTGGACGATCAGTGTAAGACCGTTTTACCTTTACGAAAGGCAAAAAAATATCAAAATCAGAGGAAAGTACTGACGGCTGAAGAGGTGGACCTTCCACTGGAGAGAAGGCGGCTGGAACTGGTTTAAAGACAGAAACTTTTACCGATGAGTGTAGACATATCTGAAATCTTTTCCCGAGGTGGCTTTAGTGCAGGTGGTGCTGTAGTGTCTTTTAATGACACTGGCGAAGAGACATCATGGACAACAGCAGGTACAGGCAAAGAAACAGATGGTGAAAAAGAAATAGACTCTGATGCAGTAACTGGACCTTGTGGAGAAAAGTAGGGAGCTGATATAAAAAAATGTGACATCAGCTGACACAAAATTCTTTCTACTTAATAGACTATAGCAACAATATCTTTTTTGAGTTCGAGAATACCCAACAAAGACACATTTTATAGACCTAGGAGACAATTTATCCAGACCTAGAGATAAACCTTAAATAAAACATGTTAAACCAAAAACGCGCGGAGGAATAGAGAAGATATTTTTGTCAAGATATAGATACAAAAATGGGATTTTATCATGAAGAACTGAGTAGGGCATCCTATTAATCAAATGACAGGCGCTTAATACTGCATCAGCTCACAAATACTTCAGAACATGCATATGAATCATCATGGTTTGAGCAACATCTAGGATATGTCTGTGTTTGCGTTCCGCAACACTATTCTGTTGGGACGTATGAGAGCAGGATGTTTGATGAATAATCCCATTCTTAGAACAAAAAAGAGAAACATCATTTTTCAAATATTCTAGAGCATTATCAGTACGAACACACAGATAAAAGTAGAAAATTGAGTTTTTATTTCATTATGGAAAAGTTCGATGCACCAGAAACTTCAGATCTCTCTTTAACAAATTAGTCAAGTCTTACGAGAGAATCATCAATAAAGATGAGAAAATATTTAAAACCTTTAGATGAAGGCACACGACTAGTGAAATTACACCTAGAAGGGGGTGAATAGGTTTAAGGCTAATCTAATGAAAAATAATGTGGAATTAAAAACAAATGCAATACACTTAGTGTAACTAAAGAGTGTAGCCGAATTCCCGGTGAAAGACTCTGGACTATCTCCTCTAAATTCCTCTAACTAAGAGTTGAGGTACTATATAAAGCTCTCTTGGTTGAACACAAGTATAGCACACAATCAAGCCCAAGCATATATATGGTATGAATATGATGCAATGCACAATATAAGAGAGAGTTAGAGAAAGTGGATTAAACGTAAACAAAAAGATATTTTCGAGGTTCGAGCACCCCGCTCTATGTTCCCACCTTCACACAGAAGGATTTTCACTAACTCATTCACATAGGACTTTCCATACAGGGAACCTCCGCTGAGGATTTAGGCAAATAAAACTTGAGAGCACACAACTCCTCTCTCAACAAATTCAAGCTCTCACTAGAGGTAAGGCACTAAGGCAAACAACTATCAACCTCTCACTAGAGGGATTAGGTTCAAAGCCAACACCAACAACAATCACCTCACACTTGAGGGATTCAAATCAATCTCCACAATCACCTCTCAGTAGAGGGATACAAATACCACTTCCACAATCACCTCTCACTAGAGGGATATCAACACAATCACCTCTCGCTTAAGGGATATCACAAATATAGAAGTTTACAATACTTGGTGGTATCAACAATCACAAACTAATTTTCTCACAAAATAGATCCTAATAGATAGGATAGATAGATAGCTCAAGTGTGAGAAAGTAAAGAGTTTGAAAATCAAAATCACAAGATAATACTTGGGAAAACTTCTAGGATATAATGGAAATGAAGAACAAAAATAAATCCCAAAGACTTCTCTTTTTCTTTGATTTTTCTAACTCTTTAAAAAATGAAGATAGATCTTTTGACCCAAAAAACTTTTTAAAATCTTGCTGTAAAATATTTGCAAAGATTGAAAATTTTGCTCTCTAAAAACTTGTTAAAAACAGCTCAAGAAATGAGGTATATATAGCTCCAAATCAAATCTGCCCGTTGGCAGCAGGCAAGGGCAAAATTGCCCTTCCGGTCGACGGTGCGGTCGACTGGCCAACGATCAAATTATGACCATTGAGCCATCGGTCGACCGGCCAGTCGATCGGACACATGAAATAGAGAGCAGAGCTCTCTGCCGGTCGACCAGGCGGTCGACCGGGCCATTTCTAGAGAGCAGAAGCTCTCTGGCGGTCGACCTACCCGGTCGACCGGCCTCCCAGCCTTGGCTGCGTGCACGTTCTGTGCACGTCAGTCGACCGAGTTCTGCCTCGGTCGACCGGTCCGATCAACCGGCAGATAACCAGGTCAGATTTTTTTTTTTAAGGATTAAAAACTTGTATTTTTACCTTTGATAAAATCCCATAAAATCACGTAAATTCTACAAAAATCAGTTCTTATTAGATCTTTGAAATACAAATATGTGTGAGTAAATTTAACACATATTTCAAACAATTTGAACCATTTTTTGTTCTTGAAAATTTTCCTTAAACCAAAAACCGTATTTCAAAACTTAGATTTTGAATTGAGAAGCTATTTTCTCTAAAACTCATGTAAATACAAAAATATGCTATTGAAACAACTTTAAGCATGTTGTATATGGATAGAATCCAATATACATGAAAGATATTATATCTATGTTTTTAACTTGAAAATCAAGATCGGTAAACCAAAAAATCAAACATGAAACTTTAAAATTGTGTGTGTATTGTGAACTTGAGTATATCAACACTATCTACCTTTACACAAGATCTAAACAATCTTAAACTAAACAAACCGATGTCTTCTTGTAGAACTCTGTCTCCAAATCGACTCGATCCAAACGCGATCCAACGAGCTTGACTCCAACTGAGTACTATATGTGATCTTGACGCGCGAGAGCTCTTGAATCACAATGTGAAAGCTCCAAAACACCTTTGTTGAAGCTAATCACCTACTAATATCTTGATAAAATATCTAAAACTAAATATCACAAGATTAATAGTAAACAATAAGTATATGAGTTAATCATCATCAAAACTAGAGTGAATGGCCTCTGGGCCAACATCTCCCCCTTTTTAATGATGACAAAACTCATGGAGTTTATATGCATAGATTAAAGTTAAGCTTCATAGAACCTCCCCCTTAACTCATGCATAGCAATAAATAATAGATATGCAATGAATGCTCAACATAAACATGTATAAATAAACTTGCTCTTATTCCAATTGTGAAAAAAATAAACCAATGGAAAAGTAAACAAAGGTAAACATGCATATATAAACCCAAAATTCTCTCCCTCTTTTTGTAAATTCATCAACAAGGGGTAAACATAAACTCAAAACAATCTACTCCCCCCTTTTATCAAAAAATTCAACAACAGGGCATAGACAAAAAAAATTTTCTCCTCCTTTTTGTCAAACAACAAAAATCAACAAAGAGGCATAAAACAGATTTCTCCCCCTTTTTGTATAAAAAAAACAATAAAGAGACATATCAAAACATTATGATACCAATTATGATACCAATGAAAAAACAAAAATGTTTTTGATACCAATGAAAAAAATATGTGTATTGAATCTTGATACCAATTGTAAACATCTGTAATTTTGATACCAAAAGAAAATATTTTATAATTTTGATATCAAATGAAAGTAAAAGCCAAATATTTTTATGTAACATAATTCATTTCAATATGATACCAATTTAAAATGAAATATGTTACCAATTGAAAATCAAACCAACTATTTGGTTAAATAAATCATTTTGCAATAAAGATACCAAATATAGAATAAAGCTAATTTATGATTCTTGACACCAATATTAAAAATGTCGCATATTCCAAATAGGAAACCAATTGAAACATAATATACCATAAAGAGTGGGAGTATGATACCAATTGAAAATACAATCTATTGAAAACTAAAAACATGAAGTTTTCTTCCTTTATGAAATACGATAAAAATAATGCATAAACTTGTATAAGATACCAATTTAAAAAAATAATTGTCATTTAGGATTAAATCAAGCTTAGTATAGACATGATTTGTGCTTTAAGATATAAAGATATAGTAGTATAATCAAATCTCATATATATATGTATGAAAATGTAAATATCAATAGAAATTGATACTTTTTGAGATTGAAACATACATATATGGAAAATTAAAGATGAGTATACAACCAAAAATATCAATTGGGATACCAATTGAAAACATGATTAGGATCAAGTATATAACTCATACCTACTACCCATTCATGCACATGTTAAAAAGATTTTCAATTAGGCATATAAGGCATGGTCGCCTAACTAGCCGCCCTTTGAGGGTAGGGGTTTTCAAAAATAAGTTTGAAAATAATTTTAGTATAATTGAAAACTCTACCAGATGAAGAATACACAACTAGTTTTATGATAATCTTGAAAGCTAGTATGAAATCCTCCAAGTAAGGAATAAAATAAGAATATATTCCATGAAAATATAAAAGTCACATGATCATCAACACTCAAAGGGTCTATAAAGCACATATAAGACTTATGAAAACAAAGTCACGAGGAAACATCAAATATGAGTGTACAAGTATTATTTGAAAGACATAGTCATGGAAATAGGCATTTAAGCTCAATATGAAATTCCTTCTCAAAAACATGAAAATCATAAAAAAAAAATTAAAAATAATTCAAACTTCAAGTCATATGTATGTTTTGTACAAACTAGAGTATACATAGCATATCCAAATATGAACGAGTCACAAAAGTATATGCATGAAGGCAAGTGGCTCAAGAATGTGTATGTATAAACTATTAGTTTAGACAAAATAACACATACATGCAGTTAAACATATGCGAAAACATGCAACAAAAATAAGGATTACAAGTCAAAATGCACGAATCATCAAAACTAGGCTATATTAATACATGTAGTGGGTACAAATGAGCAATCAAGTATAAACATATAATAATCTATTTGTGGCTCGCTAGTTGTGCAAGTATATACTCAAGTTTTAATGAAAGTTTCATTTAAAAGAAGTAATCAAAATATGAAGTGCAAAAATAAAACAAAACTCATATGGTAAATGCACGTGATTATAGCTATGATATACATAATAGCTAAACAAATGTGAGAACACAAAAGTATAGGTCCATATAAACATAGGTGTATCTCAAAATTACCACATATGTATATCACAATCTAATTATCATGGCATTTAACATAATAATCAAAACATGCTAAAAATCAATGATATGAAAAGCATGTAAACATAAATGGGAGTTTGAGATCGTTAACAAAAACAAGAGGGTACATCTCTATGTCTCCAAACTATGGTGCTCCTTCTACCAAGCTCTCCTTGAAAGTGATGCATCTAAAACAGTCACCATTAGGCTTGGAACGCATCCACCTCAAGGCATCATCACTCTCACGTCAAGTGAGAGCCCACACCTACATCAAATAAAATAGGAGTGGTCTTGTGGTACTCATACTCTATTGGGTCCATGCGGGTTAGCACCTTCCTAACCCAAACAAATTTATTTGCAAAAATTACATTATGTACTCTATCATAACAAAATCTTGCAATGTGGCCCTTACGTCCACAATGTATACAAGTGTACACATGTGAGCATACATAGTGTTATGTGTATGAACGTGAGGAGTATGAGTATGTCGTGGTTTGTGTGCATGTAAATGTGAAATTTTTTTTTTTTGCGAAACATGGATACCAACTGTGAGTGGTTTATGACACATTGGCTCAAAGTGGAGCCCAAACAATTAACACTCTTCTTTAATATACATATATCATTTTTTATTATAGAAGAAAAGGTGGTGTGCTGCAACAGAAACACTAGAAAGTGAAGCTACACTAACATCGCAAACATGTGAGTCTAAATCATTTTTTAAAGAAATGTTTTTCTTAGAAACCAAATCCAATTCATTTGAAATAGAAGTAATTTATTTTTTAAAAATTTATTTTCTTTTACAACAAAATCAAGTTTTGAAGATAAAGCCTCATTTTTTTTAAAAAACATTTCACAATCATTTTTATTTTTCAAAATTTATTTTCATTAAGGGCAAGTTCAAATTGGGATTTCAAGGAGTCACATTCATTTGAAATCTCAACCTTTTCTTGTAAAGCTAAATCAAGTTTTGAAACCAAATCTTATTTTCTTATTAAGTTTAAAACTTTTCTTTTTTAAAGCTTATATTTTTCTAATAATTGTTCACAAACAATGGAAAGTTTTTCATTTAAAATATCGGCATCAACTAAATCATCGCCGGAAGAAGTAGCACTATCATCTAGTGAGATTCGAATATATCTCAAGGAAGTCATTCCCTTGGATCATGTAGCAACGTTGTTCGGATCATCCTCACTAGATTCCTTCTCCACTTGGTTTGGCGTTTGGAGCGCGGGAGAGGTCAAAGTGTTCCACACTGCAAAAGCGAAATCACAATGAGAAGTCATACATAAATATTTTTTATTAGAGTGCTCCTAAGTGCTATTAGGGCTTGTGCATTGGCCTTATATGCTTGCTATTACCAAGATAGGATTTCTTGGTAGCGGTAAGGAAAACATGCAAACCTATGATCTTGAGATCATACTCATCTTAATCTTCCATACGTCGATGTTAGAAACATCAAACATAGGAGGGGTCATGAAATCCATGAGTGTAAACAATATGTGTGCAAATACAAATGATAGATTAGCAAACTAAGATCACACTCCTAGGTAGTTAAACCAAATATCAGGAGCGTAGGCTCTGATACCAATTAAAATTACACTAGAGGGGGGTGAATAGGTGTAAGGCTAATCAAATGAAAAATAATGCATAATTAAACACAAATGCAACACACTTAGTGCAACTAAAGAGTGTAGCCAAATCCTAGTGAAAGGCTCTGGACTTCTCCTCTAAATTCTTCTAAATAAGAGTGGGGTACTATGTAAAGCTCTCTTGGTTGACACAAGTATGACACACAATCAAGCTCAAGCATATATGATATGAATATGATACAATGCACAATATAGAGCGAGAGTTAGAGAAAGTGGATCAAACGCAAACACAAAGATATGTTTCAAGGTTCGAGCACCCAACTCTACGTCCCCGCCTTCACACAGAAGAATTTCCACTAACTCGTTCACATAGGACTTCCCACACAGGGAACCTCCACTGAGGATTTGGACAAATACAACTTGAAAGTACACAACTCCTCTCTCAACAAATACAACTTGTCACTAGAGGCAAGGCACTAAGCC
>JAVJIF010021222.1:0-42389 GCA_038442645.1 Agave tequilana
TCTCCCCGCCCATCACTTTCTCTGCTCTCTCCCTTCGATCTCTCTCTGCTCTCTCCTTTCGATCTCTCTCATCTTTCTCTCCCGATCTCTGTTCTCTCTCCCTCGAGAGAGCAAGCAGAGAGAGATCGAGAGAGGGAGAGAGAGCAAAGAGAGATTGGGAAGGAGAGAGCAGGAAGAGATCGGGGGGGGGATCCGCGAGGGAGACAGGAGATAGAGAGGAAGAGAGAGACCAGGAGAATAGCGAGAGCTTACATGTGCTTGGAGACGGAGAACCATCACTTGGAGACGACGCCAACGAAAACCACCATGACGAAGAACCACCAGAGCTAGTTCTTCTTTTGCTATCGATCAGAGAGTGGTATGTTTTCTTTCTTCTCGACGCCGAACGAGGAGACGACGGCGAGGTTGCAGAGAGGACAACGAGCGAGAAAATTTGGGGAATTTTTTTTTTTGCCATAGACCGGGAGAATATGGGGGATTTATAAAAAGTCAACTTGCACCGTAACATAGGTTACGGTGCGTTACGTTAATAACGTAACGTAACTTAAGTTACGGGCAAAATAACCATAGTTATCAAACATTGCGTTTTTTAGACCTGTTACATAAAGTTTGGTTGGTGTTACGTTATATAACGAGTTATAACGGGTTTTTTAGAACACTGAACTGGACTATCTGACAGTGACTAGACCAGACATTACGTTCGCAGTCAGTGTTGTGAGTCACTTTTTGTCAGCACCAAGGACTACTTACCTACAAGCGATAATGAGAATTTTGAGGTATCTGAAGAAAGCTCCAGGGGAAGGACTTTTTTATTCAGATCATGGACACACTTGAGTAGCAGGTTTCTCTGGTACGGAGTGGGCAGGGTGCCCTTTTGATATGAGGTCGACCACATGATATTGTGTCTTTTTTGGAGAAAATATTGTGTCGTGAAAAAGCAAAAAGTACAGTGTGGTCTCTTGATCCAGTATAAAATCAGAGTACAGGGCAATGACAAATGTGACATTAGAGTTAATATGGATAAAAGATTTATTGACAGCGATTGATTTCCCCAAAGTGTCTCACGAGACTATATGGTGACAACAAGGCCACAATACACATTGATGAAAATGATATGTTCCATGAGAGAACAAAACACATTGAGGTTGATTGTCATATCGTTCGTAAGAAGCTTGAGGATAAGATCATCGTGGCGAAGCATGTATCATCAGGACACCAATAAGTATATCTTCTTACCAAACACTTGGTAAAACAAGGGTATATTTTATTTGTGACAAGCTGGGCATGTATATATGCTCCAGCATGAGGGGAAGTGTTGGGATATGAATTGTATGACAAGTAGAGTTGTATTAGGAGTAGAATAGGAATAAGAGTTGATTTAGGATTCTTTGTATCTATAAATATAATTAAGAGGAGAGGTCTCAGATTATCTCTCCCCCCCTGTTCCAAATCTCTTGTATTACATTGACAGAATTTCTGCCTTGAAAACACAGTTCATAATTGAAAAAAAAAAGCATGCTTCCAATTCTTACCATTTGGAAATAAGTTGGCAATGAAGTAAGTTTAACTATAATCTCCAACAATTTGAAAACAGTTTTCTTTTGTTTCCCTCAAAATCATTTTTCTTTTACATAACAATTCCCAATTCCTATATTCACGAAAGTGACGAACGCTAAAATTTATATTAGTGCCCATTAGAAGTGTTTTTTTTTGCACATCTTTATTTTTCCCTCTATGATGTCATTGTGTAATATTTTCCTGTAGAAATCTTGAAATACATCATATTTATGAAGGAATCCACTATGTCATTTTATCGATGCATCCCAAGTAAATAAATGTTTACTTTCTGATTAATGTGACATGGCCGATACTGCTGATATTGATACATGTGTATGTGTCTCTCTTGTTCTTGCCTGGTGTGTTTTGCACTTCAATATTATCTGCGTCACTTAAAATATCTGCATAACACCATCATCAACTATAAATCCTTTATTAGACATGTGCATGCCTGCGTGTGTGCACGTGGACAGAGGCATACAAATGTGGATGCTCATCTATACATGTGTGTCTATACAGATGTGTGCATATATGTGAGTTTCTCTTCCGTGCCTGGCGTGTTTTGCACGTCTCAATATTATGTGCATCACTTATAATATCTGCATAACACCATCATCAACTATAAAGCCTTTATCCCAAATATTGGGGCTGACTAGCATCACTTAATATCTATAAATTGAAAATCAAAGTATGGCACAATAGTTCTATTTTGTATAATTTGTTCACTTTGTAACTATTAATTCTAGAGTGAATGATTTTTCTTCATCTTTAGAAGGATGTGTAGATCTTAATGAGCAATGTGGATTATCCAGTGGGATGGCAACCATGCACTTTGGTTAGTTGGAAAACCATCCATTTTATGTCAGGAAATTAACAATGTTGTTCGCTGTATATTTAACAACTTTAATGTTTGCACAACCCTTTTAAGTCGTGCCCTATTTGCAAACATGTTAATGGGCCATCTATATGGGATTTGCGCTCTTCCTTATGATGAATATCAGGGAGAAATTATAGACTTGTTATCTTGTTATATCAGTTTGCTAGCATTTTTTTTTCATTAATATCTTTTTTCTTCCAGTTACTTCAAAATGGGTTGCTGACAAAACCTATTGATTTCTTGAAATTTCAGAAAAAGACTTCTGTGGATGATAAACCTGCTGTAGAATCAAAGAAAAATATCAAAGGCTCTGAGGAGAAGAAGAAACAAGGCTCTGAGGAGAAGAAGGAGCCCTCTGAAAAGGATACAGAAATCAGTGTCACTATTCTTAATATACAGGTTGGTCTTATTCGTAAGGCATGGAAGCATCCATCTGCTGACAGGTAACTTTTGCTGCTACCATAATCCTTATCTCTACTTTTGGCATTTGTTTGATAGCTTTGATCTGTCCTGCAGCCTACTGGTTGAGGAGATCGACTTGGGAGATGGTAACTTGCGTCAAGTTGTTAGTGGACTTGCAAAGTACTGTAATCCAGAGCATCTGACTGTAAGAGCTTGACTTGCCTCACTGAATGTGTTATTTTACCTGCGTTTGTCTTCTTTAGAGATGCAATACTATATATTATTGGTGAAATTCATGCTGCCCAGATCTATTATATGTAAAATTTATTTATAAATATAATTTTGCTTTTGATGCAGAATCGTCGAGTGGTGTTAATTACGAATGTGAAACCTGGGAAACTACGAGATGTGATGTCCGCTGGCTTGGTAGGTCTTGATTTCTTGCACTGTTCAAATGTTGAACAATTGACCTATTTTGGTTCCTATTTGTGTTCTTTTGAGGTGGACAAGTTATCCGTGCTTGGAGCACCTTTGCTCATTTTGTTGTGTATGTTTAACATCCTTCCTCGCTATAAAGTTCTCGATATTCGTGGCAAATTGCCAGATTCCTGATAACTACCTTTCTCTTAGAAGAATGATATCTTTCCTGTTGATCTCCAACCAGCATCAATCTATGAACTAATTAGAGCTTTATCAATTGATTCAATTCTATGAATCAGTCATGAGTACTTCACTGTTGATTTTGAGCATCAATCTATGAACTAATTGGAGCTTATCAATTGATTCACTTCTATGAATCAGTCATGAATACCTCACTGTTGATTTAGGAACAGTTGTAGTGTGTCACATGATACTTTGCAATTTAACTTTGTTGCCGGCGTTGGTATGTCTTATTTGTTTCTGCCATTTTATGCATTCTGTTGTCATGTTGACCGTGCACGTGAACCGAAGCATGCCCGCACGCCTGCTCATCCTCACAGGGACATGCCCAAGAATTCATATACTTTCTTGCAAGTGCACACAAGCAGACACATTATCATCAATTTGTGTGCATTTTATTATTTATTATTTATTATTTTTTAACATTAAATTCCCCAGTCAAAAGTCCCTAACTTGCAACTTGTTTCCTGGCTCAAATTGCGTGGGCTTAATTTTAGGCATTGTCTAATGTCTACTCTTAACTTACAGCCATAATCATATTGCAAATCTGTTGTATAAAAGAACAGAGAAGTAAATGAAGACAAGCCTCTTGTCATCAAGGGAAATACAGAAGCTGCTTCATTTTCACCATTGTTGTGCAGAACCACCTAAACCGAGAAAAAGTGCATATACCATGCATCAAAATTTGTCTTGCTTTTGACTTTACTAGCCTTTGCTGGGATATTAGTTATCTTGCAGAATATGTGAGGTAAAATCTTATACTTGCTTGTTTACGTCACTTATTTTGTCCGGGTTGTTGATGTGGTATGTTCAAAACCTAGGTCTTGAGGATTAGGGCTAAAGATAGTGGCTGTGAAGAGGAGCTATTAGGTTGGCTATCATGCGTTTTGGATGGAGTTAGATGGAAGGGGAGAAAGAAGAGAAAGTATGGAAATGACAAAGGTGGTGAGATCGTAGTTGGTATGGACAATTGCCTGTAGGAAAGAAGGAAAACTGTACCTTCAGTGTGATATACAAAAATGAAAGGCTTACATTGCTCATAAACAGAAGTCTGATATGACCACAAGGCTGATGTCAAGATCTATGAAGATTTGTATAGGTCATCCTTCATTTGGATCTTGTGCCATGGCTTTTACCCTTAATGACATGTGGCTTTCTTCTCTATCTTACCTAAGCTCTAATCTATAATGCCAGCCATCTGTTCGCTACCTATTTCTCCTTTTGGATGATGGTGTTTAGGGAAGGATGTAGGAGATGCAAGAGAAAAGTGTTGGCCCAAAGGCCATTAGCCCGAAGTTTTGATGATAACAAACCATATGTAGTTATGTTTTAATAAGTTTGTTTAAATGAGTTTCAGGTTAAAAATCATAGGTTGATTGACGGCTCCAACACAAGACTCACACATTTGGAAGCCGCGAAGATTTGGACCCCAGAGCCCAGCACAATAGAAAAGCTTCAGGATCAAACAAGTTGAGAAGACTATACAAGATTTGTATTTTCCATTTTAGTTAGGACTTTTTAGTCTATTTTGTCAAAACCGAAATGATAGAGGTTGATAACTTTGGGATTGTCACACACACACATTTGATATTGCTTCATGCTTACAAACAAGTTTTTATTACAAAATTTCTAACCAAGTTTCGGAAAAACAAAGTTTGGAAAAATCGTTTTTTTAGAAAAACAAGTTTTTGGAAAAACCGTTTTTATTTAGACAAAGAATTTTCATCAAAATAAAGTTCAAATCATTTTGGTGTTGATCTATGATCACACCTTGGTCTTTGTAAGCCCTAGAACTCTATTTTGTATATACATGGCCAAAGAATTTTTATCAAAATTTCTATCTTCAAAAAGCCCTTTCAAAAACCTGACTTTTGGCCTAGTCCGGTCAACCGCACGGTCGACCGCTGGCAGAGCAAAACTGCTCTGTCGGTCGACCGGGCGGTCGACCGACATTCACCATTGTGCATGTGTGCACATCGGTCGACCGACCGGTCGACCGAGAGCAAGAGCAGTGCTCTCTGTTTTTTCTCGGTCGACCGACAGAGAGTGGTCACTCTCTGTTTGGGTCTTCGGTCGACCGGCCTGGTCGACCGCTTTCCCAACGGTCAGAAATCCGACTGTTGGCGGTCGACCGGCCCGGTCGACCGACAGCAGTCAGAATTTGCTGACAGATTCCAACAACTATTTTTCTGATTTGATTTGTGTTGGGATTTCCCCCAACGAATCTCTTGGCCCTTGTAAACCAGTGTTCATCCCCTATAAATAGAGGGAGTGTTCTAAAAAAAAAAAAACAAGATTTACAAGTTAAAGTTCAAAATTTTTAAAGTTTAGCCCTTTAGCAAAAGAGTTTCCATTGAGCCAAAATTTCCAATCCTTTTTAGCTTGAAGCTTTCCTCTCTTCTTCTCTATTTGTTTTTAGCACCACACAATCCCTAAGTTTCATTTCCTCATCTTGGTTATAGGATTGTGCATGTGAGCTTTGCTTGTGGTCAAGTGTTGATCACCGTTCTTCATATTGAGAAGTTGTAGAGGCATCGGCCTCAAGCGAGCTAGTGAGCTCCTAGTTGGTGTTGCGGCACCGTGAGAGAGGACAAGTGTGTCCGAAGAGTTCTAGTGAGAACTTGTATTGACGATCCGGTGGGATCAAGTATAGTGGAAATCCTTCATCGTGTTGAAGGCGGGGACGTAGAGCAGTGGCTCGAACCTCGAAACATATTCTCGTGTTTGCGATTGTCCACTTATCTAAACTCTCTCTCTCCTTTACTTGCACTATTACTTGTCTATTTTCTTGCAAGTTTTAATATTGTTGTTATTTATTGTTAATTAGTTTTTAATCCGCATAATTTGCCACTTAGTATAGCCATCACCTATTCACCCCCCCCCCCTCTAGGTGATTTCAAAAAGGAGGGAGGAAGAAGAAAAAAGACTCATGAATTTATGGATGATTGTGGTGGCTTTACAGGAGGTATGTGATGGAGGAAAAAAGAGAGAAGAGCAATAGGAAGGAGATGGATTTTTAAGGAGAAATGATGATGAGGAAGCATGAGAAGAAGAATAGAGTGTTGAAGGGTGCCTAGGAATTAGTGCCCACCTGTAAAAAGCTAGTGCTATAATTGTATAATTATGTTCAGAACATATAGGATTGAGTACTTTTGTTATGTGCGATATATATGTGTGTGTGTGTGTGTAATTGTATAATTATGTTCAGAACATATAGGATTGAGTACTTTTGTTATGTGCGATATGTGTGTGTGTGTGTGTTGTGTGTGTGTGTGTGTGTGTGTGTGTGTGTGTCAGATACACTGTTGTCCAAATGTTTGAATATCTAATTCATATGTCCCAAAACATACCAGATACTTTGTGATATTGTAGCTTTGATATCATTTCCCTCTTAAAGGACAATGAGAACTGGTCCTTGAACAGACTTATTCATGGCTCATCATTTGTTATACTTTGCTGCAAATGCATGTTTTTCATCTTTTGCTTTGGGTCTCTATAAATAAATAATGATTTGCTGAGTTATTATTAATTCTTGTGATTAAAACTTGTAAGATTTGAGTTTGCATGTGTTTCAGGGCAACTGATGTTAATTGTTCGTGTTCTGTTTTGTTTGATAAAAATGTAAACAAGCCGGGGACACCCATAATACAGATTGCAAGAAAGAGTCACTGTTAAAGATTGGACCCATCCCTTTGTCCAACCTTTTACTCAACATGTCAGATTAATAACCATATTCAATATGACTCCATATCAGGTATAGATATTAAGTGTTCAAACAATATCCATATTCCTATCATATCTGCAAAGAGAATGAACACTGATAACAGTATAGCACCTATACCAACTCTGTATCTGCACTGGCTTACACCCTCATTGACTTCAGATGCCCTCTGGTTTTGGATAAGATGCAACTCTAAGAACAAAAAACTTATTGTCCAGTCTCGCCCACAGAAAGGTGAGTTCTGGAACATATTGTAAATGTGTCATTGTGCATAGAAGTGAGGTTAATAAATACATCGTTAGCTAGACTCTGTTTACCCCTGATCCTTCAACTTCTTCCAGCCTGACTCACTTTGGCGTCATTGGAAGCTACTGATACGTTGCCTGAGTATAGATCTTCAAAAAGCTCATGTTTGAGAGTCCTATATGTATATAACCCTTGTCAAGTCTCAGAAACTTATGCAAGATAGAGTTGGTTACAACAGATATGGTCAGCCTCTTTTTGATTTGCAATTTTATGCTAGCACTTGGTTTGAATTTTACTCTAGAATCTCTCCATGTGAAAATGATGCCATTTATGTGGTTGATCCATGTTCATAATTGCCTATCCTACACTATGAGTGCCAGCTAGCGCCTTCTGAGTCTAACAGGTTTATGATTAACAAAAAAAAAGCTTTGTTTTACCGATAAAAGCTGTACTCACGACCTCTTCTTGGCCAAACTGCGTTAGTCCATTCATTTGTGATTACTTCATGCCCAAGACACGGATTTTCAAGCACTTATAGCTTGAAGTGTTATTATTACATTTGCCGAGGTTCTACTTGGAAATAAGCTCATGTCACATGGAGAACCTCTGCAAACTGCTTTTGCACAGTCAATGTGCATAATTTATATTTTGATTTGTCGATGCCAAAAAGATACTGATTTTTATTGTGCCAGTATAAGAGAAGCTTATGTCCTGCGAACTCATTTTCAAGAATACTTGGTTCTTATGCGTGCCATTGCTGTCTTCTTTAACCCTTCGCTAAATGCAATGGGGTGTTTGCCTTTGATCTGAAGGCTAAAATTCCAGATAATTGCTAATTGGTATTTTTTTTTACAGTCAGCTATGTCATAAATTATTCCACTTAATTCCTATTTGGTACTATTTTTTAGAGTCAATGCGTCATAGATTTAGAGTTTTAGAGGTGGTGATTTCTAAAGGAATATATAGCTTCATTGTGATTTCTCTAAAGAGATAATTTAGGAGTTTTATCCATTTAGGTGTCTTTAAATTCAGATTAGAAAGTACGTGATAAAGGAGAATTTGAACCTGTTTTTTAAGATAACCAGTTATATAATTTGAAGCACACAAGGTTCTAACTAAGAATTTCCAAGTAGGAGTTTTTGAAATACTTTCATACAACAATATCTAGGGAAACATGGTCTCATTTGGGCCATACCTCACTTTTCTAATTTTTGGATAAGCAGTTATTATAACTAAAGTTTGGGTGAGACTCTCTCTTTTTCTCTCACGCTCACCCACATCTCTCACTTTTTATTTTTCTTTTAAAAAGAATTGGTCAAGTAGTCATTATAACCCACCCCCCCCACCCCACCCCCCACCCCCACCCCCAAACACACCCACAAAGGAAAAAAGGAGAAGCCACAGATACCAAATCAAACCCACATGAATGCAAGGTGCAGGCAAACTTCTGTTGAGTCAAGGCGGACCTCTCCAGTTACTAGGAAACATCTATTATATTGTAGAAGAAACATGACCCATAAACCTTTAGTTACACAACATTTTGTATCATGTAGTAGCTGAACTGATGGCAGTGATCCACGCCAGTAAGAAAAGTACATCTTCTCTTTATTTATCAAGAGCAAAATTTATCAGGTGTCTTGGGCCTGAAAACATGTAATTTGGCATTGAGTTAATGGCTTGAAGAATCACTGTATGTTTTCAGCTCCAAGTCTTTCACATTTCTCTTGTATTTGATTTTGGCTTATAATTGACTGAGATGATGACTTGTGGCCAGCTGCTCTTTTGCCTTTTGTGTTGCCTTGTCTCTATTGAAAGATGAAATTTAAATTCTAATTCCAAGTCTTAAATGTCAATGGTTTATCTAAAAGAAATATTGTTCACTAGTACAATCCACATGTTTTTTAGGTTTTATGTGCATCAAATCAAGATCAGACAGTCGTGGAGCCTTTGATTCCTCCGGAAGGAGCCATTATTGGGGAGCGTATTTCATTTTCAGGGTAAGCATGCATAATTTAGCATGATTTTCTACAATAGACTAATTAATGCTACTTTGGAACCTTCCAGTATTGATGTCTTTTAGGACATCTGCTTATCCTTTTCGCTTCATTATGATCGGTTTCTAGTATTTCTATTGGAGTTGAACTTTGTTTATTATCTAGTTGAATGAACTTAATTAAATCATCATAGTCATCAATTACCAACCCAACTAGTGCCCTGGCAACCCTTTTCATAGTTTAAGCTTATTTTCTGACTTTCTTATCAACTCAGTATCAGACCTCAAAATTCTCAGCTGGAATTTGGATTTTTTATTTGAGCATTGACTATTACTGTCTTGCAAGAAACCTAAGAATCCAATAAAAGAAAGCACATTTAAGTGTTATTGTAGGCTGTTTTTATGTACATACATCAGAAATGATGAAGGCGCCCTTCCTTTCTGATTTATTTAAGATTCTTTAGTGTTTCCTTTTTCCAGATATCATTCCTCAGTGGGAAGTGGCAAATGTCTCAGATGGTCTTTGGATAAAGTAGTGTTTCAGTTTTTGACACACATCATCTTACTTCATTAGGAAGAAGCAGCAAAATTGTTACACTTCTCTTTGTTTCGGTTGAAAATGAAATTCTTGTAATGGGTATTTTGCTATTCATAGATATATTTGGATTATAATTCCTAAGCTTTGTATTGTGGCTTCTTAATCATATCACTGCATACTTTATAAATTTTATTAACTTGGCACATATTTTTTATTGTATTGATAGGCATGAAGGGAAGCCTGAAGATGTTCTAAACCCAAAGAAAAAGCAGTTGGAAAAGATCACACCGGTATGGGTCCTTGATTTTTCTGATTCATGTAGAATTATCTTTGATGATTTATCTGATGAAGTGCTAGTGAAGATTGGTTCACAATTTTCTCATAAATTGATGTGATGTAATACCAACCTGGATCGCAATCACCTTCAAATCGCAACTAAAATTTGAAGATTTAAAACAGGATAAGATTTCGGATTTCTACCCCTTACGCGGGCTTCTCACCCAAATTCGAGAGCAGATAAACTCAAGAATTAAACCAGATAATTTGAGGAAATTTTAATCATTCAATAATCTAATAAAATAGTCTAGGGGGGCTTATATGGGCTTTACAAAAGAGGACTATTGAGAAATAACCGATATGGTACTAAGCGCCCACAAAAGAACACTACTACAGAAAATAAAACTAAAACGAAAAATATCTACTACAAATAAATCTGAAACAAATCCAATCTAAAGCCAAAGAACTGCAGTGCATCGCTTCCTGAAGTATACTCGATCGAATCAGCCCCTAAGCAGCATGATGTCCTCATCAATTCCCCCCGGGTGGAAAGGACTCGACCCCGTCGAGTGTGGGGGACAGAACTGCTACTGGCTCTGATAGCGCTCCAGTCGATCGGGATTAAGATGCCGGAGGTCTTCCTCGGTAATTCAAGAATTTTCTGAATCAGGTTTTCCTTTTACTTAATGAGATAGCGTCCCCTCTGTCTATAGTGGAGACAATCTGATCATCTAAGATAGAATCTATATTTTTTGTTGCATAGGATAGTTTAGGGGGAAGTGGAGGTAGTGGAGGCTCTCAGAAAGAAGGTCTTGACTTGGCTCGTTCACGAATGGGTCAGAAGGGGTATCAAAGGTACCTCTATATGGAACCAACTCCTCAACATTAAAAGTGCAACTGATGCCAAAGTCTGGTGGGAGATCCACTACATAAACATTTGAATTGATTTTCTTGAGATTCTTGATGGGCCCTGCGTTTCACGCGTGTAATTTCTTCACGGTTCCTGGAGGAACCGCTCGGGTCTCATGCACCATCCCATAATCTCCGACATTAAAAGTTCTTAATCGGCGATGTAGATCTGCAGAAGCTTTATAATCAGTATTATTTTTCATTATTTTTTCTTTGATCTCCTCATGTAATGCACGGATATGAGATGCAAATGCTGATGCAGAGTCTGATACCCTAAAATAATGATGATTTATGGGAATTAAGTCAACTGGTTTCCTGGGTTTAAAACCATTTACTATTTCAAAAGGACTAAGACTTGTAGTCCTATTGACAGATCCATTATATGCAAATTTAGCCATAGGCAAAATGAGATCTTTAAATTTTCTCGAACTAGACACCTAAGGAGATTTCCTAGAGTCCTGTTTACTACCTTTGTTTGGCCATCTGTCTGTGGATGAAAAGCTGTTGAGAATTTCAGTTTGGTGCCCATCTTGTGCCCACTATTCTAAAAATCAGATTAATCAGCCGATTAATCCGATTCGGTGACAGCCCGCTTAATATTACATAAATTGCTTTGATTATGCGCTCGGGCGATTAATGGGGTCTAAAACGATTAATCCCCGATTAATCCGATTAATTCCCGATTAATCATTTAGGTATTTCATATGTTTTTTATTTGAAAAACTTCACTTTTGTGTGTGTTGGATCGCTAAGTAGTTTATGTTGTAATGTTGATGATTTGATAATGATCTTTTATTAAATAATAGATGAATTGTTATTTATAAAATAGTAGATGAATTATGATATTTTATTATTGTATATTTTGTATAAAATGATACTTATGTTTTATTATTTTTGATTATTTTTCAAATTAACTTATTTAGCAATCTTTCTCCATCATTTTTTAAAGTTCATTATTTTGATTGATAAATTGACTAATTTTTTTATTTATCTTATTTTGCAAGTAAGTTCTTTGATTTATATTTATGTTGCAAAATTTGAAATGTTGGATTACCAATGTGAAGAGATAAGTTCTTTTACTTCTTCTTTTTTTACTATTTATTCATATTGTCTTATTCATCATATCATGGTTTATAACTTCACATCTAGATATTGTCTTCTATAATATTTAGGTATTTTCAACAATTAACTGTATATATTCATGTAGTTGTGTATACATGTAATTAAATATATTAAAATTTTCAAAAACGATTAATTCCCGATTAATCTCCGATTAATCCAATTAATCATTATTCAGTATTAGATCGCACGAATAATGAAACCGATTTTTAGAACACTGCTTGTGCCAAAGTGTTCCAGAAGTAGCTAACAAACTTAACGTCTCTATCGGACACCATGGTTTTAGGTATCCCATACAACTTGACGACATTATCAAAGAACATGACGGCTAATCGAGACACATCTGAGGTCTTGGAACACGGGATAAAGTAAGTCATTTTTGAGAATCGATCGACTATTATTAGGATAGAGTCGTACTTTTTCTGAGTTTTTGGCAATCCTAGTATGGAATCTAGGCTCACGTCTTGCCAAGGGCAATTGGTACCGGAAGAGGAGTGTAAGGCCTGTCAATATGCTTTTGTTGCTTGGCCATTTGGCACGTGTGACATTGGCTAACTATCTTAGCGACATCTCTTTTAAAACTCGGCCAATAGAATAGGTGTTCAACGGCCTCAATTGTCTTGTTCTGACTGAAAGTCCTGCCAGACCTCCAGCATGTACTTTCCAAGAGAGAAAATCCCTGAGGGACGTACGGAGAATACATAGCTTACGAAATCTGAATAGATAACCATCTTGTAGGAGAAAATTGTACGTCTCACGAACATGGCCGTCTTGTAACGTGACATAAATTTTCTCAAAGTCCAGACATGAGTCATACTCTTTTAACCTCTCGAATCAATCACTTATGTGCTCATAGTTACCAAATTTGTGACACGTCGGCTTAGTAGCGCATCAACGACCTTATTCTCGACGCCTGCTTTGTGTTTGAGAACAAATGTGTAATCATGCAGGAACTCCACCCATTTACTATGTCTCGCATTCAGTATCTTCTGGGAGTTGACCTTAGCGCTTCATGATCTGAATACAACACAAATTTCTGCGGTAATAGATAATGCCTCTAGTAGCGCAAAGCCTGTATAACCGCATAAAATTCCTTGTCATATGTGGAGTATCGTTGTCAGGCATCATTTAGTTTTTCGCTGAAATAAGTAACAGGGTGGCTTTCCTGACTCAGTACACTACCTATTGTCAGTCCCGATGCGTCACAAGTTACTTCAAATGCTTTTGAAAAGTCAGGGAGACGCATTACAGGAGCTTTCTGAAAGTACACCTAGAGGGGGGTGAATAGGTGTACGGCTAATCTAATTAACAATAATGCGGAATTTAAAAACTTTAAAGCAACACACTTTGTGCAACTAACGAGTGTAGCCGAATTCCCGGTGAAGGGCTCTAGACTAACTCCTCTTGATTCCTCTGAATAAGAGTTGATGTGCTATATGAAGCTCTCGTGGTTAAACACAAGTGAGGCACATACAAACAACACAAGCAGGTATATGATATGGCAATATGAATCAATGCACAAAGTAAGAGAGAGTTAGAAAAAGTGGATCAAACGCAAACACCGATATTTGTTTCGAGGTTCGAGCACCCAGCTCTACGTTCTCGCCTTCACACAGAAGGATTTTCACTAAATCGTCCACAAAGGACTTCCCCACGCAGGGAACCTCCACTGAGGATTTGGTGCAATTACAATATGGAGTACACAACTCCTCTCCAACTAATACAACCTCTCACTAGAGGCAAGGCACTAAGCCAAACAAGGATCACCTCACACTTGAGGGATACAACCCAATTGCACAACCTCCTTTACACTTAGAGGGAAAGGCACAAAGCCAAGCAATGATAAGGGTTTATAACTTGGTGATCAAAAGATCACAAACAACTTCTTTTCCCACAAAAATAAAGATCCTAACAGATAGGATAGAATGATAAGCTCAAGTGTGGAAAACAAAAGTTTGGAAATCAAAAACTCAAAGAAAAACTCTTGGGAAAACTTCGTGAGAGATATAAAAATGAAGATCAAAACCAATCCCAAAGACTTTCTTTTCTTTGAATTTTTCAACCCTTTTTAAAACAAATAAAGATCAAATCTTTAAGCTTGAAAACTCTTTTAAAACTTGTATTAAACACTTGAAAATGAGAGAAATTTTTGCTCTTGAAAACTTGTATAAAACAGCCAAGAGAAAACCCAATTTATAGGCTCTTTGAAAAACTATCCGTTGGTAGTCAAATATGGTTAGAATTGACCATCCGGTCGACCGGCCAACGGTCGAAATTTGACCGTTGCCAACCTCCGGTCGACCGTCCTTACCCGAGAGTAAGGTGACTTCAGTCGGTCGACCGCACGGTCGACCGGCCAAACCAAATGGCCTTTGTGCACGTTTCGTGCACATCGGTCGACCGTTCCGCTCGACCGGCTCCTGGTCCGGTCGACCGGATGGTCGACCGTCAGAGCCTGGCAGGCTTAATTTCAGGATTTAAAACTTGGGATTTTTATTTTAAATTAAATCCCATAAAATCTCTAAAAATCCACAAAAATAAGTTCAGTATAATACTTTGATATACAAACATGTTTGAGAAAAAATTAAACCATGTTACAAACATTTTGAACTCTTTTTGTGTTATGAAAATTTTGCCGAAAACCAAAATCCGTATTTTTCAAAATTTGGATTTTTGAAATGAAAATCGTTTTGTCCAAAACTCATCCAAATACAAAAACATGATATTGAACAACATTGAATATATATCCAATATACATGAAAGATATATATCAATGTTTTTGACATTAAATCCAAAAATAAGTTTTGTCTAAATACAAAACTCCAAATACATGAATATGTTATCAAAATAAGTTTGTTTAAATAGTTGAAGCATAGATATATATATAGAATAAATCTAATATGCATTAAACCATGTAAACTTGTTTTGAATCTATCTATTCATGAAACCAAGATAGGTTAAACCAAAAACCGAAAACCAATAAACATGAAACTTAAAACAAGTGTGTGTGTTGTGAACTTGAGCATATCACACTATCTAATCTTTAACAATGGATCTAAACATTCTACACTAAACAAACTGAAGCCTTCTTGACGAACTCCATCTTCAAGCCGACTCGATCCAAACGCGATTCACCGAGCTTGACTCCATCTGAGTGCTAGATATGAACTTGACACTCGAGCTCTTAAATCACCATGTGAAAGACTCCAAAACACCTTTATTAAGCCAATCACCTACTATATCTTGGTTAAATATCTAAAACAAAATATCACAAGATTATTAGTAACTATAACTACATGAGTTAATCATCATCAAAACTAGGTAGAAAGGCCTCTGGGCTAACAATCACCCCCCCTTTTTGATGATGACAAAACTCATGGAGTTATATATGCATGGATTAAGTTAAGCTTCAAAGAAGCTCCCCCTTAACTCATGCATAGCAATAAACAATAAGGTATGCAATGAATGCTGTAAAAGTAAACATGCTTTTGATACCAAATTTTAAAATAAACATGCTCTTTGATATAAATAAAAATTCTTAAAAAAATGTTGCTCTTATACCAATAAAAAACTTCAATAAGAACTCTTGATACCAAAAAAACAATATCAAACAATATGCTTTATTTCTTTTAAATAAACATGCATATATACTAAATACTTCTTCCCCTTTTTGTCAATCATCACAAAGGGGTTAAAGTAAACAATAAACCAAAGTTCTTCCCTTTTTATCCGAAACAAAAAAAATCAACAAGGGGTGAAACCAAATCAAAACATTATGATACCAATTGAAAAAAATATACCAATTTAGTGCAAAGGTATACATAGAACATCATGATACCAAATGATGATACCAATTGAAATAAACTAAACATTTTGAAGATACCACAATTTTGATACCAAATTGAAAGACATAAACATTTAGTTAATCTAGATACCAAATGAAAATATTTTACATTTTTGATACCAATTTGAAAAACATAAACCAATCTTTTGGTTAAACATAAACACATTTTGCAATAAGATACAAATAGAGAAAATGTCAATTTAATATTTTTGATACCAATATTGAAAATGAAACATATCAATTGAAAATAATTTACATTAGGAGCGAATGATACCAAACAAAAAACAATATCATTTTCCATCATAAAGTGCGGGAGTGAAAATTAATACAATTGTAAACAAAACTAATGAAAGGTAAAAACATGAATTTTTCTCCCTCTTTATGAAATACCAAACAGAATGATGCATAAACTTGTATAGATACCAATTGAAAAATAATCAATTGAAATATTGTAGTCATTTATGGAATCAAGCTTAGCATAATTAAATTTGTGCTCAAAGATATAGAGATATAGTGAGCACAAATAAAACATATATGAGTATAAAAAATTTCATGGTGATACCAATTGAAAAGATATAATGATATCATTGAAACTATAATGAGAATTAAGTGTATAACTCATACTTCCTACCACCCATTCATGCACATGTTTTAAAATGATTTTCAATAATGAGCATACAAGGCATGGCGCCCAACCAACCACCCTTTGATGGGTAGGGGTTTTCAAAAATAAGTTTGAAATAGTATAACACACGTTTGAAAACTCTACCATATGAAGAATACGAACTAGTTATATGAAAAATTTAAAACCAGTACGAAATCCTTCAAATAAGGAATAAAACAAAAATATTTTCCATGAAAGACATGTAAGTCACATGATCATCAAACACTCAAAATCAATGAGGCACATATCATACTCATGAAAACAAAATCATGAGAAACATTAAATAAAGTGAGTGTATAATAGTTATGTGAAACACATCATCATAAAAATAGGCAATAAGCTCAATGTGAAATTTCTTAAAACATGAAACACAAGAAAATCTAATTTTCATCAAAAATAATTTAATCTTCAAGGCATATGTATGTATTGTACAAACTAAAATATACATACATATTCAAACATGAATGAGTCCACAAAAGTATATGCATGAAGGCAAGTGGCTCAAGGATGTATATGTATAACTATTAGTTTAGACAAAATAGACATATACATGAAGTTAAATATAACATGAAAACATGTTCAAAAATTGGAATACAGGTCAAATGCATGAATCATCAAAACTAGCCTATACTAGTACATCTAATAAGTACAAATGAGCAATCAAGCACAAACATATAATAATCTATTTGTGGCTCACTAGTTGTACAAGTATATATCTAAGTTTTAATGAAAACTAACATCTAAACATGTAATCAAAACATGAAGCATAGAAATCAAAACAAAACTCATATGATCATTATGGCAAATGAACATGCATTAGATCTATGATATGCACAATAGTTAAAACAAATGTGAGAACACAAGATATAAATCCATATAAACATGGGTGTCTCAAATACTAATCATGTATGTCATAAGGCTAATAAACATGGCATATGGCATAATGAGCATTAAAAACATGACATGCTAAAAATGAATAATATGAAAGCATGTAAACATGATGGAAGTGAGAGATTGATACCAAAACCAAAAGGGGCACATCTCCATATCTCCAAATCAAGGTGGTGCTCCTACCAAACTCCCCTTGAAAGTGATGCATCCAAATTGTCCTCTTTAAGATCGGAACGCATCCACCTCAAGGCACCTTCACTCTCACGTCATGTGAGAGCCCACACCTACATCAAATATCATAGGGGTGGTCTTTGGTACCAAAACTCTTTTGGGTCCATGGGGGTTAGCTCCTTTCCTAACCCAAACAAATTTATTTGCTAAATTTACATCATGTATCTTATCATAGCAAAATTTAGCAAGGTGGCCCTTACGCTCACAATGTGTACAAGTGTACACATGAGCATACATAGTGTGATGAGTGTGTCCGTGAGGAGCATGTGTATGCTGTGGTTTGTGTGCATGCATAAATGGAACTTGTTTTTTTCGAACCAAAGATTCCAAACGTGAGTGGTTCATGGCACAATGGCTCAAAGTGGAGCCCAAACATTCAACACTCTTCTTTGAAATATTTATATTATTTTCAATCAATGAAGAAGAAGTGGAGCATGCAATAGGTGAGCTAGAAAGTGAAGCTACACTAGCATGGCAAACATGAGTATCTAAATTATTTTTCAAAGATTTATTTTCATTTAAGCAGTCTTCTAAATCTTTTGAAATCAAATCAATTTTGTTTTTCAAAGAAACATTTTCTTTTAAAACAAAGTCAAGTTTTGAAGTTAAATCCTTATTTTTCTTCAAAACATTTTCAAAATCATTTTTATTTTTCAAAATCTTGTTTTCATTTAAAGTAAGATCAAGTTGGGATTTAAGTGAGTCACGTTCACTTGAAATCTCATCCCTTTCTTGCAAAGCAATCTCAAGTCTAGAAGATAAATTTTTGTTTTCTTCTTTTAACCCAAACCTATTCTTTTTCAAAAGTTTATATTTTGAAATCAAGTTTTCACAATTTTTAGCTAGTTCCATACACTCATTACAACAAGAACTAGTACTAACATCTAGTTGAGTATCCGAATGTACCTCAAGGGAGTCATTCCCTTGGACCATGAAGTAACGTTCGTCGGACTTGTTCGACTAGATTTCCTCCTTTTATTGATAATCGTTTGTAGCTCGGGAGATATCAAAATGTTCCAAACTGTAAAAGCGGAATCATAATGAGCAAACACATATAATATTCTTTATCAAGAGATGCTCTAAGTGCTTTTAGGGCTAGTGCATTTGCCTCTATATGCTTGCTATCACTAAGGTAGGATTCCTTGGTAATGGCAAGCTAAACTTTATAACCTAGGGCTTTTAAATGACAACTCATCATAACCTTCCATATATCATGTCTAGAGATATCAAACATGAGAGGGCTATCCATGAGTGCAAACTATATGTGTGCAAATACAAATGCAAATGATAGATTAGCAAAACCAAGATCACACTCCTAGGTGGTTAAACCTAATATCAGGAGCGTAGGCTCTGATACTAATTGAAAGTACACCTAGAGGGGGGTGAATAGGTGTCCGGCTAATCTAATGAACAATAATGCGGAATTTAAAAACTTAAAGCAACACACTTCGTGTAACCAACGAGTGTAGCCGAATTCCCGGTGAAGGGCTCTGGACTAACTCCTCTTGATTCCTCTGAATAAGAGTTGAGGTGCTATATGAAGCTCTCGTGGTTAAACACAAGTGAGGCACACACAAACAATACAAGCATGTATATGATATGACAATATGAATCAATGCACAAAGTAAGAGAGAGTTAGAGAAAGTGGATCAAACGCAAACACCGAGATTTGTTTCGAGGTTCGAGCACCCAGCTCTATGTCCCCGCCTTTACACAGAAGGATTTCCACTAACTCGTCCACAAAGGACTTCCCACATAGAGAACCTCCACTGAGGATTTGGGGCATTACAATATGAAGTACACAACTCCTCTCCAACCAATACAACCTCTCACTAGAGGTAAGGCGCAAAGCCAAACAAGGATCACCTCACACTTGAGGGATACAACCCAATTGCACAACCTCTTCTACACTTAGAGGGAAAGGCAAAAAGCCAAGCAATGATAAGGGTTTACAACTTGGTGATCAAAAGATCACAAACTTCTTTTCCCACAAAAATAAAGATCCTAACAGATAGGATAGAATGATAAGCTTAAGTGTGGAAAACAAAGAGTTTGAAAAACAAAAACTCAAAGAAAAACTCTTGGGAAAACTTCTTGAGAGATAAAATGAAGATCAAAACCAATCCCAAAGACTTTCTTTTTCTTTGAATTTTTCAACCTTTTTTAAAAATAAATAAAGATCAAATCGTTAAGCTTGAAAACTCTTTTGAAAACTTGTATTCAACACTTGAGAATGAGAGAAATTTTTGCTCTTGAAAACTTGTATAAAACAGCAAGAGAGAACTCAATTTATAGGCCCTTTGAAAAACTATCCGTTGGCAGTCAAATATGGTTAGAATTGACCATTCGGTCGACCGGCCAACGGTTGAAATTTGACCGTTACTAACCTCCGGTCGACCATCCTTATCCGAGAGTAAGGTGACTTCAGTCGGTCGACCGCACGGTCGACCGGCCAAACCAAATGGCCTTTGTGCACGTTTCGTGCACATTGGTCGACCGTTCCGGTCGACCGGCTCCTGGTCCAGTCGATCGGTCGGTCGATCGCCAGAGCCTGGCAGGCTTAATTTCAGGATTTAAAACTTGAGTTTTTTTATTTTAAATTAAATCCCATAAAATCTCTAAAATCCACAAAAATAAGTTCAATATAATACTTTGATATACAAACATGTTTGAGTAAAAATCAAACCATGTTACAGACATTTTGATCTCTTTTTTGTGTTATGGAAATTTTGCCGAAAACCAAAATCCGTATTTTTCAAAACTTGAATTTTTGAAATGAAAATCGTTTTGTCTAAAACTCATCCAAATACAAAAACATAATATTGAAACAACATTGAAGCATATAGTATATGGATAGAATCCAACATACATGAAAGATATATATATATCATGTTTTTGACATTAAATCTAAAAATAAGTTTTGTCTAAATATAAAACTCCAAATACATGAATATGTTATTAAAATAAGTTTGTTTAAATAGTTGAAGTATAGATGTATATAGAACAAATCTAATATACATTAAACCATGTAAACTTGTTTTGAATCTATCTATTCATGAAAATCAAGATCGGTTAAACCGAAAACCAATAAACATGAAACTTAAAACAAGTGTGTGTGTGTTGTGAACTTGAGCATATCACACTATCTAATCTTTAACAATGGATCTAACATTCTGCACTAAACAAACCGAAGCCTTTTTGACGAACTCCGTCTTTAAGCCGACTCGATCCAAACGCGATTCACCGCATGGTTCATAGTCGCGGTCTCGGCCGCGACTCGGTGGGCACTGAGACGGATCGGTCTCGGTGACTCGGATTGGTATTGGGCGATACACGCAAAACGCTACATAAAAAGCTCAAAAATTCTGAAAAAATCACGACAAATCTTAAAAACTATAGATATTCACACTCATGTATTAATGTACAAAATATATCACCTAGCACACTAAACTTAAAGCGAAAGTATAAATGCACGCGTCATATCAAAATACATGCACAATATAGTAATTGCACAAACTACATTCATAAATACATGCTAATGTAATTATTTCCACATTGAATTGTGATGAGGTATAAAATTATCATCATAATGTTGAGTCGACCGAATCAACTCTGATTCTCTCGGCGAGTCGGTCTCCTCTGAGTTGAGTCGACCGACTCATGACTCGGATTCGTCTCAGAGCGGGCCGAGACGGATACGACTCGGCCGACTCATCTCTGACTCGGCCGAGTCTTTGAACCGTGATTCACCAAGCTTGACTCCATCTGAGTGCTAGATATGAACTTAACTTGACGCTCGAGCTCTTGAATCACCATGTGAAAGACTCCAAAACACCTTTGTTAAAGCCAATCACCTACTAATATCTTGGTTAAATATCTGAAACTAAATATCACAAGATTATTAGTTACTATAACTACATGAGTTAATCATCATCAAAACCAGAGTGGAAGGCCTCTGGGCCAACACTTTCGTCATCCTCTTAATTTCAGCGAAAGCCTTGGAGGCTGCAGGAGTCCTCTGGAACCCCTCGCTCTTTAAACAGTCGGTTATAGGTACCATAAGAGCACTCAATTCTTTATGAACCGACGGTAGAAAGTAGCTAACCCGTGAAAGCTCCGAACTTCCCTAATCGTTCGGGGCTGTGGCCACTTGGTTATTGCCTTCACCTTCTCAGGGCCCACGGATACTCCCTCGGATGAAATCACAAATCCTAGGAAGATAACTTTGTTTATATAGAAAGCACACTTTTTTAGATTTGCATAAAACTTCTCAGTCTGGAGTGTGCCGAGGACTTGCCTCAGATGTCCCACATGTTGTTCCTGAGTTTGGCTGTAGATCAGTATATCATCAAAATATGCCACTACGAATTTACCGATAAACGGTTGAAACAATTGGGTCATCACTCTCATAAAGGTGCCAGGAGCATTGGACAGTCAAAGGGTATAACCAACCATTCATACTACCCGTCTTTAGTTTTAAATGCGGTTTTCCATTCGTCCCCCAGCCGGATTCTAATTTGGTGGTACCCGCTCTAAGATCAATTTTGAAGAAGACTGTGGTACCTGACATCAGATCCAACATATCATCAAGACGGGAATGGGAAACGGTACTTGACGGTAATTCTATTAATTGCATGACTATCCACACACATACGCCATGTACCATCCTTCTTTGGCGCCAAAAGTGCGGGAACCACACATGGACTCAAGCTCTCTTTGATGAACCTCTTGTCGAGTAACTCTTCTACCTGCCGTTGTAACTCCGCATGTTCAGTTGGGTTCATTCTATAGTGGGGTAGGTTTAGTAAAGTTGCTCCTGGGACTTAGTCAAGCATTTAGGGCAACTCACCTGGAAGATCTAGTGGGAGGGCTTCGGAAAACTCCTCCAGAATTGGTTTAATGTGTTCAGGAATCTGCTCCTCAATATTCCGGTCGGTCTCTCGAGCCACGAGTGCATAACAAGTAGAACCCTTGTGCAAGCTGTTTTCAATTTGATCGTGGCTAATCAAATTCATTTTCATCTTACCTTTGCCCTTATCACCCTTTTTTTAGGATTTTGAACGTCCACTTTGTCTTTCCCTTTGGTACCCCCTTTTTCTCGGGTTGGCAGTTTCGGTTGATTCGGCATAATCTTCACCCTTTTTTCGTTATGGACGAATGAACATTGGTTGGTACATCCATGTATGATCACGTCTAAGTCGAATAACCATGGTCGACCCAAATGATATGACCAACATTCATGGGGACACACCACACATTATCTGTGTATGTGGCAAACTGGATGGGAATTTGACATCTCTCCTAAACATTTGTAGATGTAGCGTCGATCCATGTGACCTTGTAGGGTTTTGGATGCTTCACCGGTCTCATCCCCAAGGTGGTGACAAACTTTGACGCAACATCGTTGATGCAACTGCCACTATCCACTATTACCGTGCAGTTCTTGTTGGCAATTTTTGTGCAAGTTTGAAATATGGCAGTCCTTCTCCAGTCGTTGAGTGGTTCAGGCTGAGGTAAGGTGCACCTAACCACTCCTAATTGGGTGCGACCTACACTAGGAGGTAGGCTCGTCATTTTCACAGTTCTGATGCACCCATTGAATTCATACTCTTCGACAGAGGCATCTGAGTCATCATCTTGTTGGTGCATAACCACTTCTCCATCATTCTCTGCTTCTATATCTTCAATGGGAATTTCTACAAAGAGGTTTTTAGTTTGACTCGGGCACTGGCTAGTAAGGTGACCATACCCTTGACACCTGTAGTATTGAGTTCTTGGGTTGACTTTTCGTGGTTCACTAACCGTTCTCCTTTCGGATGAGATGGGCTTTGCACCAGAAGGACCTGCTGGTTTGACGCTAGAGGAACTGGAGGCAGGTTTACTTGGGGTAAGAAGAGTTTGGTTAAAGCTTGTTGGCTAGGAGTGACGGTTTTAGAGTTATCCCTAAAGTTAGTACGGTTAAAATAGGATCCTCTAGACTCATCTAAGTCGGTGACTAGCTGATATGCCTGTTCTAGAGTCGTGATGCCTCGAGCAATGAGCTCTCGGCGATAATCATCCCTAAAACTGGACCTGAAACCTAGATAGGGTCTGTTCGGGAGATTCTAACTCGATAACTCCACACCGATTCAAATATTCATCAAATTAAGCAATATAATCAGTGGCTGATTTGTTCTCTTGAGTCCATCAATTCCATTTGTCTAGTAATTATTGACTGAATGACGGTGGAACATACTTTAACATAAACTTCTCTTTCATGCCTTCCCAAGTGTCCACTGGGTCTTCCCTTATGTACCTTCTTCCTTGCTGTACCTCATCATCCTCTCTAGGTTTTTTTCAATATTGTCCAGCTTGTCCCTTTAGTTTCATCACGGCCAATCGAATCTTTCTTGATTCAGACATGTCATGCCAACGAAAATATCGGTCCATAGCCAACTGCCAATCTATATAAACCTGAGGGTCAAGCGCCCGTCGAAGGAAGGAGCATCGATTTTAATGCTCTTGATATATTGGGCATCAGTGTCAGCTGTATAGTAGGTTGGAATTTGCTCACGCCTGAGAGACCTACTGTCATTTTGAGAATTTCCTCTGTGATTTTCCTCCGATTGGTTTTTAACCTATCAATTCGGGTTGCTAGATCCTTACAATTGACATTAACCTGATCCCTAACTTCTTGCAGCTGTCGTTTTATTTTTTCGATCTTGTTAAGGATTGTGTTAAGTGTATCGTGAATGTTAGGGTCCATAGGTGCTGAAGTTTCTCCTACAGAAAAGTTATACCACTTCTAGTAGGCATGCAAGATCCTAACTGATTCTAAATGCAAGCTGTCCTAAAATGATATGTATGTTTTGCAGGATGAGTCAGAGATTAGAGCGGTGAAAGATAATACAATTTTAAGCTACGTAGATTAACACGTGATTAAGAAAATGTAATGTGGAGACAGTGATAAAGACACGTGCTGACACAGTTAACTCCAAGATAAATCAAGTGATCATAAATTCGAATTAATTTAGTTGCACAATTAATATTAAGTCAGGTTACCACTCAAGGTCAGAATCACACAACTCACTATTTAGTGGGCAACAGTCAATAAATTCTACCTTGCGACAGATTAGAAGAGCCAGCTATTTTAATCAAATGGCAAGAATAACTGAACAAAATATTCAAAGTTACCTGAGAGGCCACTCAAACATGAATGTGACTGCTGTAGGAGTGTAGTACTCGTCGTCACGAGCCCACTGCTTCGAAAACGGTGCGATTTGGACTTGAAATGAGCTCTGAACGGCCGTCAGAAGTGCTGTTGTGTTTCTGAATTGAATCAGGAACGATCTGGACTGAGTCAACTCAGTAAAATAACCCGGTTGCTGACGTCAGCAGTGATGTCAGCAATACTGTTGAACACGGGTCGCATTGAACAGGTCTGTTCAGTTGTTTTGTATGGACCCGACCTGATTCGCCACCCGCAGCCTTACCCAGTTGAATTGGGTTGGGTTTAAGTTAATTCGAACCCGTTCTACCCGTTAGAATCCGGACTCGCGACCCGCTTGGATTCCTCTTCAAAACCCTAACGGGTTTAAACCTAAAGAATCCTGTTCACCCTCACCCGTTCACCCTTTTATCCTCTTCGTAGTCGGCTAGGGCAAAGTTGGAGCGGCGGTGACCTGGGGCGATCGCCTGCGAGGCTCCCACGATGACAAGGTCGACGGAGTTGGCGGCGAGTCGTGGATGGATGTCGACGAGGTCGAGGGAGAAGAGGGGGCGCGGTGTTGGAGATCTTCGGTGACGACGGCTTCGTTGAGCGGAGGCAAGGACGAAGACGAAGATGTTGGAGATCTCCGGTGACGTCGACTTCAGTGGTAGAAGGCGACGGCGATGACGACAGCTTCGTTGGGGTGGATGGCGAAGGCGACGACAGTTTTCTGACAATGATGGTGATGGTGGGGTGCTGGTGGGTTGACGACGATGAATAGTGCAGATTGGGAATTTTTAAGGATTTTCGAAGGGAATTTTTGGGGAATTTTCAACAGTGTATTTTTTTAATGGATCTAGGATCGAGATTTGGGATTGGTATATGGGAAGATTTGGAACAGGAGGAAACTTGAAGGGGATTGACAACCAGGGCTCTGATACCAAAATGTAATACCAACCTAGATTGCAATCACCTTCAAATCGTAACCAAAATTTGAAGATTTAAAACAGGATAATCTTTCGGATTTCCACCCCTTACGCGGGCTTCTCACCCAAATTTGAGAGCAGATAAACTCAAGAATTAAACCAGATAATTTGAGAAAATTTTAATTATTCAATAATCTAATAAAATAATCTAGGGGCCTTATATAGGATTTACAAAAAAGGACTACTGAGAAATAACCGATATGGTACTAAACGCCCACAAAAGAACACCTACTACAGAAAATAAAGGTAAAACGAAAAATATCTATTACAAATAAATCTGAAACAAATCCAATCTAAAGTCAAAAAACTGCAGTGCGTCGCTTCTTGAAGTATGCTCGATCGAATCGGCTCATAAGCGGCATGATGTCCTCATCATGATGACTTATCATTTCTCAAGAAGTAACCATGTTCGGTGCTGCTGATTACTTTGACTGGTGGATTTTGCTCTCTTTTCTTTCAAGATCATACATTTTTCAACAACTCATTCTTAGCTTATATCCCGTAGTTCTTGGACTATTATAACTAGCTATATGCATGTGTAATTTTGATTATGATTTATGAATTATAGTAGTGTAATTAATGTCTTAAACTTTTATTTTCTCTCCTTATATTTTCCTTGTATTTTTCTTTCATGGCAAAAGTGAAATTTATTATTAGCAATTTTCCATATGAAGAAGTTTTTCTGTTATTGCTCATATGCAAAATCTCATTTCTCTATAAATATAATCATAACTTGACTGGATTTACTATATAGTTTCTGCGCGCGCGCTCTTCTCATATGTCACTGCGTGTTTATAAGGCGGGATTATGACAAAAGAGTCCTTTATTAATTAGGTAAACTCAAAAAGATCCTTATTTGTAACTAGATGTAAATTTGGTCCCCGATTTTTTCTCTATAAAACATAAAGATCCTTCCCCCCCTCTTTTTTTTGTTTTTTTTTCAGTTAGAACATACTGTTGTTGTTGTTGTTGCTGTTTTACCATAAGCACTTTCCATTTCTTCTATTTTGAATAAATCAAGAACCTTTTTCTTATCAAGGAAATAATTAATTTAAATTACAATTTATAGTGTAATATAGAATGAGATAAGAATGTGACAATGATGAGAAAACTCTGTGAGCACGAGGAATTCAAGGGCACTAAGGGATAATGTTGAAGATAAAAATTAGTCATCTTGGAAAACCTTATTAATAGTCTAATTAGATTCATTAATTGCAGGGCCCTTCTTATGGTATATAGAAATAGATAGGGACCGAATTGATATTTAATTATAGACAAAGATTTTCTTGTGTGCCATAATCCCTTATAAGGTCATATTTATAGGTTTAAATACAGAAGACTACCCTAAACTTTCGTGCTTCTTTAGAAACTACAATGAACTTGCTTTGTTATTTTTAACCTCCATGAACTTGCTCAAGTTTTTGCAAATAACTACCATCCGTCAAGTCTTGTTAAAAATTGTCATGTGACTTTTTATGATGAAAATACCCCTACCTTTATAATTAACACTGTATATTAGTTTTAGGTAGAATAGTTTTAGAAAGCAAAAAATTATTAAAAAATTATTAGCTTTAAGGTAAAACACAAAAATCATATTTCAAATAATCCCAAGATACCAGTAACAAATTTTTATAATTATTTTATATTTTTCATTTCTAATGAAAAATGTTCATTAAATATCAAAATTTTAAGTATGAACTATAAAATTTCTTCCTCAAATGTCGATTCAGATTGGTTGACCTGAATATGTGTCGTGTCGGGTATGGGTTTGGGTGCCCTGACCCAAATCTTATTTAGGTCGGATTTAGGTAATGTCATGTACTCAGGCCGGGTCAAAATCCGGTCGACCTGAACCTGACCCAACGCGACTTCCACCACCATATGTTTGTATCTTTTTTTCTTTTTGATTTCTAAATTGTTGTACAAGTTAGCAGGTATTTGACTTAATTATAATATAAAAAAGAACAGACACCATAAAAATAATTTAGTTAGACTAATTGCATCACTTTCGATTTTGTATTGTGTCTTACTGGGTACTTTTCTTATGCTGCTGGAAAAGATGACTCTTTCTTTGTTTGTTTTCACCTCTGAATGATTTTGTACTTACTGAATGGGTTCGGATGTAATTGAAAAAAAAATATTACGAGCCATTGAAGCAAGCTCAGTGGTAAGGGGTGGGGTTGTGTTGTGGGAGGTCCCGGGTTCAAGACTAGGCTATTGACCTTTGTTCAAATTAAAGAAAGGAAAAAAAAAACTGGAAGAGTTTATTGGACGTATTATGTTATTATAATAGGATTGTCTTGTTGATACTGATGATAGATAAAGCCTATATTGATAGACAGACCATGGAGTGTTTTGAGGTAACAAGGGGTTTGGAAGCTTACCCAGGGGATTTCACAGGAAATAAGGAACTTATGTTGATAAGAGCTGACGATTAGTATATGTGTCTCTTTAAAACAGAACTCGGGGGCAAACTACAAACGAAAATGTATTGAGAAAACATTATTAACAATCAAACGGGCTGTTTGGATTCAAGGAATTGGGTGGAAGTGAGGAAGTGGGAAGTGTCTTTTCTCATTTCTGTTGTTCATCCAAACACCGGAAAAGCAAAATGGAAAAAGTTCTTTTCCTTTTCTCTTTTCTCTTTTACACAACCAATTCCTCACTTCCAGAGTGCTACAGTTAATTTTGTGGTCATGTAAATCTCATCTGTAATAAGTTGTAGCACAAAACAGTTAATTTTTTGCTCATGTAAATCTCACTTGCATTCTATTTACAGTCCAATTTTTATTTTTCTTAATTAATTTTTATTTTAATATTATTTTGTGGTCAACTTTGTGGTCAACTTTTCCACTTCTACTTCCACATTACCATCCAAACACCGGAAAAGACATAACATTTTACAAACCGCACTTCCCAACAACATCCAAACACAGGAAAACTTACTAACCAATTCTCAAGTTCCCAAGGGAACTATTACCACTTCCTCACTTCTTCACTTCTCACTTCCACTCTTAACCAAACAGGCCCAAAACTGAAATGGTAAGTTTAGGGAGTTACGACAGCTAGATATGTATCCTTTTGCCTTTACGCCTTCGTGTTTGGTAAAGAATGTGACAAACCAAAAGTACTGGAATGACCAATGTTTTTCTCGCACGGGAGCATAAGAAACACATAGGAATACTGAAGTACCACAAATGTCCTTGAACTCCGTACACATTTCACTGTCCACAAGTCCTTATCTATCTCAGGGCTTTTCTTTAGATAAATGTGGGTGATGGACATGTTGAATGTTCTGTTACCAAAATTTATGTCATTCAACCAATATTCTATATTATGATCACTTGTTAGGAATTATTCAAAAAGGATGTATTTTGAAATTGTAGAAAAATCAGTGTTTACCTTACAATTAGAAAGAACTTAAAAAATAAAAAATTGTTAGTATAAACAATGAAAACGTTACTATATCTGTCTATTGTAGAATCCTGTGAGTAGTTCAATTAACTTTTAGTTGATTGGAGCTGTCACTGCTAGTCTATTCTTTGGTGTGTATGATTATTATTCAATTGGTCAATTTATTACTAAATATGAACTATATAACTGATTTAGAAGCTACCGTTAACTTTAAAATTCCATTTTGTGTACTCAGCATCTACGCACAGATGACAAGGGTATAGCGACCTACAAGGGGTACCATTCATGACCTCTGCAGTCCGTGCACGTCTTCCATTTCCAACGCAAACATCAAGTGAGCTCAAATATCTCGAGCTTTGCATTTCAAGTGAGAGTTTTCGCCAGTGCCTTTCACCCAGCAAATTGAACCATCCAGCGACGGGGGTTCTATACTATTTCTGAGACGTGCACCTTGCAAGTCGGCGTCCACATTGTATTATGAGGGAGAATTACAGAAAAGCGATGGAGAAGATGAATGTAATGCTTCTGGGTACCAAATGTTTTGTTGAAACTGTGACTCTTTGTTGTTATATTTAAAGGATGTAGAATCTGCTTCAGTTTCTGCCTTGTGGGGCACATATGCCTTGCTCTGGACTTTCCTGACTTGGTACTGGTTCTTTTCTTGGAGCAGATGCTCACTTGCCCTTTTGCTTTTATGAAAACTCTTGGGTTTACAGATGGTCTTCTCTTCTACACTTTGTTGTCTCTTTGTTTTTTAACTGTGTGCATGTAGTATCTTATGGATGAGTTGAGCAAAGCATGTTCTACTAATTGAAACAAAGAATAGCATAAACAAATTTTGCAGCATATATGCATGCATGTGCTCTGCAAAAAGTGTACATACAAAATTGCAGGTTAACTATTATGTTTTATACTTCATTAAAATATGGTTAGTTTACATTGATGTGAAGGGTGTTGTTTGCCAATTTAGCATGTCTGCGAGTGCTATTATTAATATAGTAGGGGTCTAGATGCAATTTGTTCTTAAGCTGGAAGCTTAGATTTGTATGAAAGCTTACTAAGGGTTTGTTTAGCTGGGAAATCATTTGAGAAAACTGGCAGTGGGGTTTACTAGATCAGTTTTTTTTTTGAAAAAAATTATTGGCGGGTCTTACGTTGTCAGTTTTTTTTTTAATCATTTTTCACTCACTTTGCAGTGAAAGCTAATTGAGAAAATTGTTGATTTCAGTGTAAATTTTCTGTTTTTTTGAAAATTTCAAATAAATATGATTTTGTGAAATAAGGGGAAATTGACAGTGTGCCTCACTATAAATCACTTTTTTCAGTCACTTTCTACCAAACAAACAGATCTCAAAGAAGTAACTTGGGAAGGCATCAAATACAAGTTGTTGAATTTGAATTGCTTGAGTTCCTTTTGAAATGCCTGGTGTGGGACCCACTTCCGTATGTATCTGGGCAGTGAAACTGGCGGGGTGTGGGTACCATCGTATTTGTATTTGTTTTTTTCCTAGCAAATACAAAATACAAATTAAAACAAGACGAACTACACAAGATCAGATTAGTTAGATTTGGTTCTAGTCAAACTGTTGATACATGTAGGATTGGATACTCTTGAAGTATATATGTATTTGGAAATATTGGTATAGATTTTTTTTTTCGCTAATTAAGGGAGGGGGTTCGCATGAAGGTGACCCGATATCCGCGCAGTAAGAGATTCGAACTGTGGACTTCGTGAGCGAGCGAAACTCTTAACGAACCCAGAAATGTCACTGGGCCACGCGTGGGGTACAAATATTGGTATAGATATTTCAGGTAGTTTATCAGTAACGAAGGGATATAAGATATCTAAATTATTGGAAAAAGAATGTGAAATTTAATATCAATCATTTTATTTGCATTTGCTTCCACCTTTGAGCGAATGAATTGTTGACCTCGTGGGTTCCTCTGTGATTTTGCTTGGCTTTTCCACGTAGCCTGTTTGGTTAAGGGTGAAAATGAGGAAGTGAGGAATTGAGGAAGTGGTAATAATTCCCTTTAGAACTTGAGAATTGGTTAGTAAGTTTTCCGGTGTTTGGATGTTGTTGGGAAGTGTGGTTTGAAAAATGTTTTGTCTTTTCCGGTTTTGGATGGTAATGTGAAAGTGGAAGTGAAAAAGTTGACCGCAAAGTTGACCGTAAAATAATATTAAAATAAAAATTAATTAAGAAAAATAAAAAATGGACTGTAATTAGAATGCAAGTGAAATTTACATGATCAAAAAATTAACTGTTTTGTACTATAACTTATTACAAATGAGATTTACATGACCACAAAATTAACTGTAGCACTCTGGAAGTGAGAAAATGTTTGTGTAAAAGAGAAAAGAGAAAAGGAAAAGGGTTTTTCTTATTTCCTTTTCCGGTGTTTGGATAGATAGGGAAGTGAGCGATTATACTTCCCTATTTCCTTACTTCCGTCCACTTCCTTGCAACCAAACAGCCCTTGGTTTGAGTTCAAGTCAGATTATAAGAAACAATAGCTTAATAGTTTGGTTTCTTACTGATATAGAGTTGAGAGCTCGCTACAGGAAATAGGAGCCTAATTATTTCGTCTGCTACAATTAGAATTACAAAAAAATCTTATTTCAAAAAAATAGTTAGTTGTAATATTTTATTATCACTAAAACTGCAGTTTTTTAATATATGGTACTATTTCTCTCAGAAAATGAAGTAAGATTGATTTATTTCTTACAATATAGTTGTACGGTAACTGTAGGCTCCCAAAATTTTAGTTATTTTAAGGAGAATATTAGTTCTATAAAATCTCTTTTGTGATCCGAAAGAGCTCTTTAAAATTGGGCTGCTTTAATATTTTTATTATTTTTTTAAAATTAATTTAAATCAATTTGTGATAGATTAAAATAATCAAAACTGATTGAAAAGAGATTTTCTCCCGTAACTCCTTCACTATTTTTGTCCGTCCATTCGTGTGTTCATCTCCCCTCTCTCTCTCGCTCTCTGTGTCACGCCCCGATCCGGAGGGTACGGAGACGTCACTGCAACGTATATACGTAGGTCAGAAATACCCTCACGTATATACGCTAAGCATCAGTACAGGCAAGAATCAGAGTACGGAAGCAAGTGGTGCATTATACATTCCAACATATGAGTACAATTACAAAGTTATCACCAGAGGTGATATATATATATTACAATAATATTACATCACCGACAGGCGCAAATGCGAGAATACAAGTAGATGTACATATATGAACAGTACAAAAGGGCGCTCACGAGATAGCTGGAGAAGCCGCGAGCCAACAAGGGGGAGCAAGGATGGGACTGGAGCTACAGCTGATCTGCCTGCTCCACAGAAGCAAGCTTAGTTCTCAGCAAGAAGAATCCCCTTCAGTTCTAAGCTTCGAGACCTGGACATGAGGATCCAGAGGAGTCAGAACTCCCCAAGCGAGTGGTGAGACAAAAGCCAGATGGGGTGCAAAGATAAGCATGTAGGAACAAGTGGATATAAAACAAATGATGTCAAGCAGGAAGTACTCATGGTATGATAAGATAAGAGAAGGTAACAAGACAAGAAGTAAAGTAGATAGGGCAATACTAGTTATCTCCTAAGCTAACATAAAACCGATAAAACCGAATAAAAACCGATTACGAGTAAAACTGATTGTATAAGCTTAAGTCACGGCATCATGAGACTAGTACATCGAAGGAATAATCCAAACAAGAAAACCCTCATTTATATACCTTTATCCCATGTCACCGTAATCCAAACGCATACAACCCGAGTTACAAAACAACACAACAATGGTATCTTAGCATCTTATTATAATTGGGGCCGTCTAAGTCGCAGGCTTCAGTATGTGTCCCATTCCACATACTTCCACTTACAACTTATACAGCAAGTTATTTGGAAACTGATAAAGTTCGATGAATCATGTTTCGGATGGGCCCCGTACATGCCCGGGACAACGGTTCAGGAGTATCCGGTGCTGAGCCGGAATGTACAGCTAGGTACCGGGACTTATTCACGCCCGAACAGGAATAGAGTATCGCAGATCCCATAGAAATAGGCCTAGGGCGTGTGCATACCCGGCAGGAATAAACAGGAGTAGGGGTGCCAGCACACCCCACGGAATCCCTGGTGGCCGCCAGGTGATCCCTCAAGTATGTGGCCACGCGCGGCTCGATAATACCACCATGAACATGATTAATCAGGGCCCATCAGTTTCCCCCAAACCGGGTGCAAGTTGTCTTATTATAATTTATCAAGTAAATATCACTTTATGGTAAGAACCGAAGCAGGACATGATCAGGAATTCAGGAGTACATAACAAGAATCATAACATGAGATCAGGTACAGACAGGAGGTGATCCTACAAATTCAAGAGGTGGCCCCCACAGATTCAAGAGGTGGCCCCCACCATGTGTGTGGTGTGGCACTTTATTCCATGTGGCACTTTGCTCTGAGGGGATGGATTCTAGAGGTAGCCCCCACAGATTCAAGAGGTGGCCCCCACCACGAGTGTGATGTGGCACTTTGTTCCGTGTGGCACTTAGTTCCATTCAGGATTTGACGGGAACAGGTGGTACAACATGAGTCAGTGTCAAGTAGTAGTATGTCAGGTGTCAGGTGATAACATATCAGACAGGTATATGTCAGCTTGTATCTGGCGATGGTAGAGTGATAGTTGAGTAACATCAAGTGGAGCTGAGCAACTGAGTAATAGTTGGGTAACATCAAGTGGAGTTGAGCAACTGAAGGCACATGATCAATACAAAATCCATGGAAGGGTCTATTTCTAATAAAGGGATCAAACACAGCAGTCAGCCAATTCTAGTCGACTAGGGAAAATAAGTAGTCGACTAGAGAAGGAGTTAGTCGACTATAAAGGAGGACCAAGTCGACTAATAAGGCCGCGTCTCATAGGGTCGCGTCTTCAGAAAAAGTTAGTCGACTAGGGATAAATGGGTAGTCGACTAATAAGGTCGCGTCTTCAAGAAAAAGTTAGTCGACTAGGAGTAAAGGAGTAGTCGACTAATAAGGTCGCGTCTCGTAGAGCCGCGTCTTCAAGAAAAAGTTAGTCGACTAGGAAAAAGGGGTTAGTCGACCAATAAGGTCGCGTCTTCAAGAAAAAGGTTGCGTTTCAATGAGTTAGTCGACTAGGATAAGGGGGTAGTCGACTAATAAAGGGTTCAAGTCGACTAATGACTGGGTCAAGTCGACTAACAGAGTGCAAACAGAGAGCAGAACCTGACTTTTGAGGGTTTGTGTTTGTTGATTATCTTGCATGATATAAAAATTCAAGTATGAGAATAAGTTGTCCAAGTCTTTGGCGAGGAAAACCACTCGCCTAAAAATGTTACTTTGAAGCCTTGTGCATCCGGAATAATCGTTGTCGTCAATTATCACCAAAACGATTACCGGAATAATCGCGAACGATTACCGGAATAATCTACGGCGATATTGTCGACGAAGAAGAGCACGACCCCAATCCGAAAGGAGGGCACCGGCCTTAGAGTCTTGCCAACGGAGAAGAGCGCGGCCCCAATCCGAAAGGAGTGGCCGGCCTTCACAAGGGAAGGAGGTTGATGGTGCAAGTATAGTTCACTTTGAAAAAAATGGGATTTTGCAAACGATGTTACGGGGAGCGACGAGTTGGCTAGAATGAAAGAGCTCGCCGAGGAGTTGATATTGGTGTGGTTCGTGGTGTCCAAGGAGGTGTAGGTGGTGGTGGAAATGGTGGAGAAGATGGTGGTGAGAATGGGTTGTTTGGGTGTTTCTTGGTGTTTTATGGTGGAAAAGAGGAAGAAGAAGATGATATTGATGTGGTGTTGTTGTTGGAAATGGAGGAGGAGATGGAGGGGAGAATGGTGGAGGATTTGGTGAAGGAGTGGGAGGAGATGGTGGTGGAAATGGAGGAGTGGTGGCCGGCCAAGGGAGTGGGCTGCTGTTTTGTTCTCAGGAAACAAAGAAGAAGAAAGAATGATTAATGAAAGAGAGAGAAGGAGTGGGGGTATTTATAAGGGTGGGAAAGCATTATAATAATGTTGTCATTGCTTATCAAAGCAAAAGAGAACGCACCAATTAAGTTGCGTCTCAACAAGGCAATGGTTGCGTCCAGGCCAAAAGAACTGGACGCGGGGATGAAAGCCGCGTCCAGGAGGAAATGCAAAAGGCTGCGTTTTAAGAAAAGGACAAAAGTCATAATGACTTGAATTGATTAGCAGTGCATTAAATGCAGCATGGGGAGGCGTGGAGAGGATCTCCGCATTAAATGCAGAATCCCAGGTAGGTGAAACTCGCGTTTGAGGAAGGAGGGAGAAAATGGGAAAAAGAGAAAAGTGGAATATTTGGATAAATTCTCGGTATCTGGGAAAATACCGAAAACTCCGGAAAAGTCCAAAAATAACATAGCTTGGAAAGTTCCCCAAAAATTCTCAAAATAACAAATATTATAAAAAGATTTTTGGTGAAATCGGTATTCAAAGATTCAATCTCATTTTCAAAATAAAAATCCTGAAGTCAACCGTCAATCTTGGTATACACCGGATTGGCCGGATTTTTAATAAAATTAGAAAAATCCCAGAAAATGTATTTGGATAGAAATATGATTTTAAGAAGTTGCAGGAAAGCCGTTTCTTAAGATTCAACTCCGTTTGTAAATTAATATTCCGAGAGTCGGTCAGCGGTACTGGTCGACACCGGTTTTGAAGATTTACAATTTAATTCAGGAAAATTTCAGAAAATCATAGAAAATCTAAAATATTGGAAAACAGTATTTAAAACTGAAATCGGTCAATTCAGAATAGCGAAAAGATCAAATCGAGCAATTCACTAGGATCGGGTTCCCGGTTCAGATTAGGGCTGACTCCGAGTCCACGAATCCCAATCCAAGACAAAACGATCATATAAACAATTCATAATAAAAATAAATACAGGAAGCAAATCGAAAAATACGATCGAAAAATCTGAATACGTAACTAAGTACGTATTCCGGGAGCGGGGTGTTACACTCTGCCTCTCCCTCCCTCTTCTCTTCCCCTCTCCCCACCTGTCCCCCCTCCCCCTCCCTCTCTTTAGCTCTCATTTTCCCTCTCTCCTCTCTCTCCCCCCACTCTTCTTCGCCGCTCCTCTCTCTCTCTCTATACCGTCATCGCAATCGATTGGTTTCCCACCCCTGAAGGCGGTATATTAGTAATGAATATAGTTTAGGGAGTGTTTTGTTTTCTATATATTTGGAGAGCTTGGAGCTTACTCTTCAAAATAGAGTAGTATTGAAGCTCACTTTATTGATTTTGCTTTCTAAATAGAGAAATTAGAATGATAAAAAGCCTCTTTGGAGTTTCTCTAAGGGCGTGTTTGTTTCGCCGCAAAACGTCGCGAAACGCAAGTCGTAAAACTTCTTTTCCATTTTCCGTTGTTTGTTTCGCTAAAAAACAAGTTGCAAAATGCAACTCTTCTTTTCCCATTTGTAGTTGCTACAGTTAAATTTGTGGTTATGTAAATATCACTTTTACACTCATATTTTCCTACTTGCAGTTGCTACAGTTAATTTTGTGGTCATGTAACTCTCACTTGTAGTACACTTATAGTTCAAAACAGTTACTTGATAACCAATATATAATTTAATATTATTAAATATTTATATTTTAAATAGTGTTCAATTTCTTACTTAATTATTTAATTATTTTATATTTTTAATCTTTAAATTTTTTATTGTTTTTAATATTGTTTTAATATTTAATATTTTACTATTTTAATTATATATTTTATTTAATATTTTATTTAATACTTTATTATTTTATTAATACTTATTCCATTTTTTATTATTTTATTTAGAGTTAATATTTTATTAATATAACAATATTATACTTTAATATAAAATTATTATATATTTAATTATTTATTTTTAATATAAAAAATACTTTATTATATCATAATATATTTTATTATTATATTAATATTTTATTATGTTAATATTGTAATAATAATTCAGTATAATATACTATAATGATAATTTATTATTAAATTATAATTATATTTTACTTTTTTATTTTTATATTTCTATAATATTACAATAATATTATAATAAATTTTATATTATAATAATTTTAAAGTATTTTTAATACTATAATATTATAACTATATTTTATTATTTTTGTAAGATTTTTTAATATTAAATAAAATTTATATTATAATAATTTTCAAGTATTTTTAATATTATAATATTATAACTATATTTTATTATTTTTGTAGGATTTTTTAATATTTATATTTTATTAGTATTCTTAAAATTTTATTAATGTTCTTTAGATTTCTTAAAATTTTATATTATTTATTTAGTTAATATTTTAGTAATATTTTACTATTTATACTAATATTTTATTAATATTATTGTTATAAATAAAATATTATGATTATTAATTTTTTATCTCAAATTTTATTAATATAATTTATTTTGCAATAGTAGATTTAATTTAATAATATTTATAATATTTAAATCACTGTTACAGTTAATTTTGTGGTCCACTTTTCCACTTACACTTTTACATTACCAACCAAACACCGTAAAACACAATATACTTTACCATTTACACTTTCACTTTATCAACCAAACACCGTAAAATACAATATACTTTTCCATTTACACTTCACTTTATCAACCAAACACCGTAAAACACAATATATTTTTCTTTGCTACAGTTCACTTTTTCCATTCTCATTTTACGACTTACGACTTGCGACGTTTTGCAACGAAACAAACAGGCCCTTAAGTTATCAAAGCAAAATATAGGCATTAAACAAAATAACCTTGAAAGAATTCCTAAAATCCAGATTCCGAAGGGGTTTTACACAAAGAACCCAGCTCCACATTAGTCGGCGCATGTTAGCGATCCCCGTGCCAGCAACAGTCAGCAGCAAGAACAAAAATGAAAAGCCTCGCCGCACCCCAAAATATCCTCTCCTTCCCTGGAGCTGTCCGCCTTCAGCCTCGTCCCATCAGAAACGTGTTGCAGCCCGCGGCAATGGCTGCCGCCGCCCTCCTCACCTGCAGCACCATCAAAAACCCTAACCCTAACCCTAATTACAGTCGGCGATGCAGTGCTAAGCCCCTTCCCTCCCTCGCTCGCCCCTCTCTCTACTCTCCCCGCTCCCAATTCGACGCCCTCGCCCTCCGCCGCCGGGATTCGGGTCGGGGGCTTCTAGCTTCCGACGGGAGAATTCGGAGGGGTTTTGCGGCTGTCGGTTCATACGATGAATCGGTGAGATCTTTTTATTCGCCCTAGCTTCTGTTTCTGTTTCTAGTGAACATTTTTGTTGTTTTGTACATTTTGTATTGCGTTTCGGTGGTTCAATTTTCTTGAATTAGATCCTCTTTTTGGTTTCTTTTGTTTAGCTGTTTTTAGAAATTTCGTTTTCCTCGTTTGTGTTGTTTTTTCATCTGTTGAGTTAAATGGCCGATTTTAGGGAAGTATGTAGAAATTTTGGAATGCACTCTAGTGGTTGGATTTCCTTCAATTAGATACCTTTGCTTTGTTGATTTTGGAAATCGCACACCCCCCCCCCCCCCCCCCCCCACAAATTGTATTTTTTATCTGTATAATTTATTTTTAAAATTATAACTCCTTATAATGTTATTGATATTATTGCTATAATTATCCTTTTTCTTGTCACAGTTTCTGTTTTAAAAAAAAGAAGGATTTTGAGCTGGATATTACATTTCCTTACCTTTGTTTTTCTGCCTTTTTTAATATGATTTTTAAGTAAGTTTCAAAGCATTGTTATGAGATATGAGTTGTGACTAGAGGAGGTAGTAGTGTCTTCAAGAGGTTATGAGATATGAGTTGTGACTAGAGGGGAGGTAGTAGTGTCTTCAAGAGGGCGTGGATCAGTTTTGAGGAAATACGAAATAAGAAATGGGGGCTGGAATTTGAAGATGAGATTCCAAACTTTGTTGGGACCCATTAAACACATTGATGATTTAAGAAGAATAATGGTATTGATTTATGAACGTGGTTGATAGAATTAAGCTAGGATGAAGAAGGTGCAAACCATTAATTTCAAGCAGCTGACTTTTGACACCAGATTCATGTTTAATGTCTTGAGGTGCAAAACTTTAATTTCAAGTAGCTTAATTTTGACACTGCATTCCTTACTTTTAATGGCTGAACGATGGACTTCTAGACCGTCATTTCGAAAATTATGTTACAAACTATAACAAAAGTCTTCCTTTTTTCTTTTCATCTTTGGAATTTACATTGCTATAAATATTGGTTTCATTTCCTTATCGTGTCTGGTCATTCAGACACATCCAGATATTGAGGTGGAGAAAGAGAAGGATGACCTGAAGACTGAAGCTAATGAGGCACAGGAAGCATGGAAAGAAACTTTAGAAACTTTTAAGGTGGAAGCGCTAAAGATGAAGGAAATGTCACAAGAAGCTTACGAAGTATACTCCAAGAAAGCTATGGTAATACTAAAAGAAACATCTGAAAAACTAAAGATTCAGGCTGAGAAATCAAGACAGGATTTGAGTATAGTAGCCCAACAAATTAGTGAGGAGGGAAAAGTTTATCTTTCTACAGCAGCAGAGAAATCTCCTGATTCGGTAAAGGATGTCGTGGAAACTTTTGCTTCTTCGACTGATGAGTTGAAGGAAGTGTCTGCAGTTCGAGACTTTTACCTGGGAATTCCCTATGGTATGTATACATATTCATGTGTCTAAGATTTTTTTTTTTTTTTTTTTTCAGAGTCTCATTGATGATTCACACAATGATTATAACTTATAATTAAATAAATAGGTGATTTCTTAGATTAGTCTGGAACACTTTGGATTGGTTACAAGTGCCATCAGACACTAAATGGCTTCTTTCGATGTAAATTCTTACATTGTAAACTGTTTATCTATGGCAGGTGCTTTTCTTTCTATCGGAGGTTTCCTTTCGTTTATGCTGACTGGGAGCATCTCTGCCATTCGGTTCGGTGTCATTCTTGGTAGCGCACTACTGGCCCTGAGTGTTGCAAGTTTGAGATCATGGAAGAGTGGGAAACCCTCCGAGCTATTGTTAAAAGGGCAGGCTGGTCAGTTATATCTTTTAATATCTTCTCACCTCTTGCTCATAGTCTCATAAAGATGCAGTCTACTCTTAGCTTTTCTGTATTTTTGGTTCATGTTCAAGAGATATAAAATATATCTAAGCCTTCAGGGATTTATTATTTTCACATGATTCAACCATGATACATTCCACATTATATTGAGGTTGAGCACGAAGTTCCGGTTTATTTCAATTGAATAGCGTGATATCTACTTAGGCAGTTACTGAGCAACTTCTTGATTTAAGGGAACACATCGTTGTGTAGCCAAACTGTATTGAGAAGATATGAATAGAGGGTGATACATGCATGAGTAAGAGTCAAAATGATTGAAGTTGTTGGTTGTCTATTGCCTATGAAATTTTGAACTAGGAAAGAAAATTGCATCTCATATCGTGATAATCTGGAAATTCTTTCTGAGAAAACTGAAGTAAAAAAGCAATGAAGTGTTCAACAGATGATGTAGTAACCTTTTAAAAGTCTCTTTAATAGATTTGAAAGTAAGATCTCTATCATATATGAACTCTTTTTTTCAAACAGTGATCAAGAAGTATTGTTGAAAAAATTGTTTGACATTTTTTTGCCCTATGTTATGCTTAATCAGAAAGTATTATTTCTAGCATTGTCCTGCATCAGAGTGTTTCCATTGCTATTGCCTGTCCTGACGGCTCATCAAATGTCTGTGCCTTCTACCATTCTTGTTACTACACATTAAATTTTTGTTTAAATCAGCATAAAATGGTTTCTCAGATGGCCATTGGCTGAAGATTCAATAATTAGCTTTTGTTAAATTGCATATCTAATTCTACGACCTGCAGATTTATTCTGTATATCACTGTGATTGCTACACATATAATGGATGATTTACATCATTATAGCATACATAATCTTTGATTGGTTGAGATCCATGGAAAATCTTAGCAATATTTGTGTGTGTTTGACTGCTTCAACTGCATGGTTATTTGGCTAGGCTATGTAATGTTTTGTCACCTTCAAATCTAGTCTCTATATTTACTGGCTAATAACATCCTCTATGTTCACGCCATTGATGAAGCCTTTTCTTCATGATTAGTCTTTACCTTGAAAATGCTGTGCGTTATGTCTGGATCTTTGCTTGTTGGTGTAGATAGGGGCAGTTGATTATTGGAAAAGAAGGTGAGGAGATTAGATGGTGGAAATTATTGAAGATAATGGTTAGAAGTTGTTTGAGAATAGTAACGAGCAAGGACAGAATAAATGAGAGACCTTTCTCTCACAAACAAGGAATTTTTCCCCAAAAAAAAGAATCAATTAACAATTCATTATTACTATCAGTTGCTTTTTGCCCTTCATACTTACATGTAAAACAGTTGAAATGTTTCCAAGATAATCCTTTATAAAAATGATATCCTGTATCCTTTGTCACTTTCTTTTTAATAGTTACTGTACCATGAACAGGAATCTGTGATTCCCCCCAAGGAATTCCCTTTTTGATACTTTCCATTTAAAAATCTAATGTATCTCCTATCTAATCTAAATTTTTTTTGAGATTTGAACAAATGTAAGTTCCTAGTTGACGAGCTCCAGAGACTGTTGGATAGGAAGTTTAGGCTTGACTCGGTCAAATGGGCTGACATTTTCTCAACTTCATTGAAGTAATTGGCTTCTGAGATTTCACTCTGCCTCTGCCTCTAAGTCTTCCTCGTTCAGACTCAGATTTTGATACTAGCTCTGCATCTGGGTATGGCTGTGCAGTGTTCTTTAAGATGCCATTCTTTCTTTAAAGAGCTTGTAATTGGGTT
>JAVJIF010021223.1:0-91997 GCA_038442645.1 Agave tequilana
ATTATTTATGATGATCATATTGAACTTGACCAATTTCGTACTTTTGAAAGTCCATTGATAATTGGCAAGTTCTCATTTTTGTGGAATTGAACTCAATGAGGATGTGACTTTGATCCTCAAATTTGTGATCCAGTTCAATTTCTCTGAATCATATTGACTCCTGTTTTGTTACCCATTTGAGCAACATTAGAGTCAGTTTTGATTCCCATACCAGTCATTCTGAACTTGAATCACCAATCTTCGAAGTCACTTCCATCATAGGAAATAAATGTGGACTTGATTTTCATCTTCTTGATTTGGACCCACTTCCTGAACCGATCTCGACTCCCGAACCTTTACTTGACTTAAGTCTTTTTCCTGAGTCGGTATTAGTTCCATATGTTTTCCTGAGTCCAAATCATCATTCCATTCTGGGACAAGGATCTTGATAATTTGACTCTGAAATTATTTTGAAAGTTTGAAAATTAGATAGTGTAAAATTCTTAATAAAATCATACATATATACATCATTTAGTGGGTTGTATTTTAGAGGTCTCTGGTGGGTTCCTTTGGATTCCACGCACATTGGATTGGGTCGCATTTCGTGACCAATCAGACCGCCACCGGAACCACCACCTTGAGGTGATTTTTCCTTCCCTCTCTATTTGTTTCATGCATACATACATCACGATGCATTGAGGACAATGCATGAGATAAGTGTGGGGAGAGGGTTTACTAACATATAGTTTTTGGATTTTCTTTCTTTTACACTTCTTTTAGGATACTTTAGAAATCTTCCCTTTTGTATAGGAATTTTCTCTTTCTTTAAAAACTTTTTGAATAAGAGACAAAGTTTTGATCTATTTTTAGAAAATTAGGATGATCTTAGAATTAAGGAAGCCTTAATTATGACATCTTAAACCTAGTTGAAATAATGGATCTTGTTTAAATTATAGGCTAAGTAAGATAAATTGGGGAGATAATTTTATCTTGAATTTTTTGCCTTAGATAGTATGCACATCACAATTACACATTTTTGGGATGAAACAAGACCTAAAATGTCATAAAGCAAAAAAAATAAAAAATATATATAATATAAATAAAAAATACTTATTAAGCTGGATAACTATGCCTCAAGAAGCATGATTATTTACGCCTAATGGTGGTTAAAAGAAATAAATAAATCCCCTTAGTTTTGTGGCCTTGTTTACTCGAGTCCTTAAACCCGAGGGATGTTTTCTCATCTGGTGCCCTAGGACCGTCTGGTTTGGGAGTCATCGTTAAAGGCTCACTACCCGGGTAAACTAAAAGCCTAAGGAAACTAAGGGAAGAAGGAAAAAAAAGAAGAAAAAGAAAAAATATATATATATAATAAAAATAAATGGCTTGATGGTTAGAGTTGAAATCCCAGAAATCTTCAATATCCCAAAGTGCATATTATCTAGGTTTTATGAAAGATAAAATATTCAATCCAATTTTGAATTCTTACCTTAATTGAAGACAAGATCTTGCATAGAGACTAAGTTTTAAGGAAGAATGATTTTTGTGGACTTATGACCTTAGATCGCTTATATTTTTGCAAAAATATTTTGAAAACTTGTCTCTCTTTCAAAATGTATTTTCAAAATACTAACATTTGTCTTCTTTCTTTATGAATTTTGTAGGTGCAATCCGCTGAAAACTGTAACGCCCCGATCCCGCAGATACGGAGACGTTACTGCGACGTATATACGCAGGTCAGAAATACCCTCACGTATATACGCTAAGCATCAGTACAGGCAAGAATCAGAGTACGGAAGCACGTTGTGCATTATACATTCCAACATATGAGTACAATTACAAAGTCATCACCAGAGGTGACAAATATTACAAGAATATTACATCACTGATAGGCGCAAATGCGAGAATACAAAGAGATGTACATGTACGAACAGTACAAAAAGGCGCTCACAAGATAGCTGGAGATGCCGCGAGCCAACTAAGGGAAGCAAGGATGGGACTGGAGCTACAGCTGGTCTGTCTGCTCCGCAGAAGTAAGCTTGGTCCTCAGCAGGAAGATCCCCTTCAGTCCAAGCTCCAAGACCTGGACATGAGGATCCAGAGGAGTCAGCACTCCCCGGCAAGTGGTGATGTGTATGCCAGTGGCGTGCATAGATAAGCACAAGTGTGTCGACAAATCTGAATCATAAACATGCATTAGAAAAATCGTGTCGTGAGCACAAGCATGCGAGGATAAGTAGATATATAACAAGTAATATCAAGCAGGAACTACTCATGATATGATAAGATAAGAGCAGAGACTGGTGGAATAGAATATAAGTAGAAAGGCAGGACATGAACAGGTATAGTATAATAATCATAAAACGGAAATCCGAAGTAAAACCTGATGAATGCAATTGTGGCAAGACAAGTGGTATAGCCAATTTGTAGAGCAACATAACAAGTTATTATCTTGACATTTTTTTATTATTACTCGTCCGACCCATATATCTAGGTATGTGTCCTGGTGTACATCTCAACACACATACATCCATATATAAGTAAGTCGAGGTTGGTTTTCGGAAGCTGATGAAGAACTGATAGCTCATACTTATAGTAGTTCCCGTCCGCCCGGGACACAGCCATTGGGGCCTTAAATCCCCCTAACGCGCATCTTCTGGGGGCCTGAAATCCCCCTAACAAGAATCGTCAGTTTTTAGTATTCCACTACTATAAGCAAGGCACCATACCGGCATCCATCACTTCCTCCCATTCCCCGTGTAAGTTATCCTTTTTATGGCTTATTAACAATATTATCAGATTACGGGAATGAGTATGATCATAACTGGTCATAACAGGAATACATAACAAGCATAACGGAGTTCATGACAAGAGATCAAGTACTACATTCCCGAAATGTGATAATCATGGGTAGAAGGTTAATCATAACAGGTATCAGGTTTTAATCATGACAGTGACAAGTGATCGGGCAGGTGACAGGTTATAAGTCATGTCATAACAAGGAACAAGTGTCAAGTAGCAGCATATCAGGTGTCATGTGTTATATGCCTTGGAGGTGATATTAGATAGGTGACAATCTTGTCATAACAGGTGACAAGTGATAAGAGATAACATAGCAGGAACATGCATCAAGTAGTAACATGTTAAGTGATACATAATGCCAATACAAGTCGACCCGACGAAGCGGGAAAATTGAATAGTGGCGAGGACACTCGCCTAAATACGAAAATACTGTGGAATCCCCGATCTCCAGAATTCAGGTAACCAAACGCGTAAACGCATTCCAATAAAAGGAGGAGAGAGAATGAAGACGCGGAAATCGCAGACGCGGGAGTCGCATCGCGTAGATTTCACAAACGCGGATTCGAGACCCGCTTCTAGCAAGGACAACGAGGAGAACGCAGACGCGAGCATGAAATCCGCGTCGCGTTGACACGAGAAGGACACAGACGCGGGCATGGGCTCCGCGTTGCGTCGATACAAGAATGCGAGGATCGCGTTATAATTACTTGGACGCAGGTGGTAAAATCCACGTCTAGTAATCATACAACGAGAAAAGATAGAGACAGGGAAATAAAGGGAGACGCAGGGAAAGGGTAAGAGGGACGCAGGTTTTGGGAGAAAATAAAGGGAGACGCAAGGATGAGGGGAAAAACAGAGAATGAAAGAAAAAGGAAAGAAAGAAGGGAAGAAAAGAAAGAAGAAGGGAAGGAGCGATGGTCGGTCATGTTGCCAGCGGCAACCAGAGGGTGGCCGGAGATGGCCGGAAGTGGCCGGAGACGGGTGGCCAAGGCCCCAAGCCCAAGCAATGGTGGTGCAACTCTAGTGAAATTTGAGATTTCGGAGTTTTTAAAATGGTGGTTCGGAGAGCGACGAGTAGGTCCGTTGGAAAGAGTATTCCGAGGAGAGGAAGATGGCATGTTCGTGGTGGTCAAGGTGGTTTAGGTGGTGGTGGAAATGGTGGTGAAGTTATGGAGGTTAATGGGTTTCTTGGTGGAAAGAGAGAAGAAGAAGATGATGGAAATGGTGTTGTTGTTGTTGGAATGGTGGAGGAGAAGGAGGAGAAAAAGGTGGAGGAGTTGGTGGTGGAGGATGGAGGAGGTGGAGAAGATGGCCGGCCAAAGGGAGGGCAAGATGGCTCTTTGGGCTGCTGCCGTTTGCTGGAAACAAAGAAGAAGAAGAAGAAGAAAAATGAAAGAGAGAGAAGAAGAAAGGGGGTGTATATATAAAGGGAATCTTAGGATTATTACAAGATTGCCATTGTCATGATTTCCCTTAAGTGAGACTTGCGTCTGGGTGGAGAGAGAGAAAATGAGAAAAGATATAAATATAATATCTGGATAAATTCCGGTATCTGGGGAAAACACCGAAACTCCGGAAAAGCCCGAAAATTGAAATAGCTCGGAAAGCTTCTCAAAAATTCTCAAAAATAATAAATATTATTTTAAGATTTTTGATAAAATCGGTTTTCAGAAATTCAATCCCATTTTCAGAATAAAAATCCTGAAACCTACCGTCGACACCAGGTCGGCCGGATTTTGATAATTTCAGAAATATCCTAGAAAAAGGATTTAGATAGAAAATATGATTTTAAGAAGTTACAGGAAAGCCGTTTTTAGAATTTCAATTCCGTTTGTAAATTAAAAATCTGAGAATCGAGCAGCGGTATTGGTCGACCCCGGTTTTGAAGATTTTCAATTTAATTCAGGAAATTCCTGAAAATCATAGAAAATCTAAAATATTAAAAATGATGTTTGAAACTAAAATCAGTTAAATCAGGATAGCAGAAAGACCTAATCGAGCAATAAACTATGATCGGGTCACCGGTTAGATTAGGGCTGACTCCGAGTCCACGAATCCAGATCCAAGACAAAACGATCATGTAAATAATTCATAATACAAAACAAATACAGGAAGTAAATTGAAAAATATGATCAAAAAATCTAAATACGCAACTAAGTACGTATTCTGGGAGCGGGGTGTTACAAAACCCTCAGGAGACAACACTCCTCCTCTAGGGTAACCTAGAGGTTTAAAGGCTTGTTGCCACGCTTAGTGCAATCGCGTCACCTGCGAAAGTGGTGTAATAACCTCTGTAGTATAGTTTTTCTTTTATTGTTTTGCTCGGGACGAGCAAAAATATGTGGGGGTGTGATTAGTCTACGATTATGCATTATTATATCGCATTTCCCCACCGATTTATGAATAAATTGTCGGTCTAAACCGTGTTTTTGGTCTCTATTGCAGGTAAATCCAGAGTTCAAGGGCAAAGGAGTAATAAGAGCCTAATTAATTCCATTTTAGGGTAATTAAATCTGCATTACTTGGAGGCCAAGCAGGGATCATCTAGAAGATACGTCGAACCTAGACTCTTGCGCACGTCAGACGAAAATACGGACAAAAACACCTGAAATGGAATATACCAGGAAGCTACTGGAACCAAGACGGATCCCCGCACCAAAACCAGGGAGATATCTCCCTGGTTTGGCCGCGGATCCGCGGCAAAAGACGCGGATCCGCGGCCCATTGGTGGGGCCACGCGTTGATTTTCGACGCGTGGCCCTGTCTCGTCATCCAGAAGGTTCCTATGCCTATATAGACCCCTGTATTTGGCCAAAACACGAGCAGTTTTCATTTTTAGGAGTAGTTTCTGATATTTTCTATGTTTTAGTGTAGTGTAGGTAGGTGTTCTTCATTTCTTGTATTTTGTTATGTTATTTCGTTTTTAGATCATGTATTAGGGCTGAGAGATTCAGAGAGAGAGAGATAGAGAGGGATTAATGTAATAGATGGTGACAATCTATGTAAAGGTGCCTCCTTTCTTCTCCAATGTAATCTCCTCCATCTTCTACATGTTGCTTGGCTAACTTTTCTTCTTCTCATGGCAATCTAACTACTAACCACTAACCATCTAACCACTTACTTGATAATCCACATGAATCTAATAGCCTATATAAGGCCTTACTCTTGCAAGAGCCATTGATGGCTCATGATGATGGGTTCTAACATCTAACTTGCTAGCTTGCTAACCAAGCTAACTCTCTCTTATTTCATTCTTGCTTCTAATGGTTTGATGATCTAATGTTTGTATTAGCTTGCTCTTGATGCAAGTTTGAATGTGATGAACCATCTTATTTGCCATGCTTTGTATCGTCTCTTGAAGCCAAGAATTAGTGGTGGCCAAGGATCCATGCGAGGCAACTATCACTAAGAGGTTAGCATGGTTAGTGGATTACTTAGTAGTTAGTAGCCATGAGCTTTCTTTTATCTTATTTTAAAAAGCAATTCATTTATCTTTTCATCGTTATTTTTACCATCCTCTTTGTTCACCCTTGTTTACATTTTCTTTACCACAAGCTTCAGCTTCTTTCCTATTTGTTTTTTCAAACCACTTCTATTTTATTTTTACATCGACGTTTTCATCGCCTTTTCCACCTACCACATTCTGGATTTCCTTTTCTTTTCTTTTCACTTTCTTTTTCATTCTTTAACAAAGAAGAACTGTTAACATAAAACGTAAATAAAACTGTCAATGCTTCTATCGCCTCCCTTCCCTGTGGATTCGACCCGTTGAGCCAATGCTATAACGGAAGTATCGAGGGAACATTAGCATATACGAGCTTTTACATTGATTTTACAAAACACACTTTTTGAGTGCTGGTTTCGCCCCGAACAGGCCACACCTGGTTAGTGGCACTCCCTGGTTTACTGATATGCCTTTATCTCTTGCTGGTTTTCCCGTTTTAGCTCCTGGATTTGACGAAACGGCCTTTGATCTTTGGCTTTAACCAATTGATTGGGAAGATTCATTTTAACTGGTTTTCAACCTCTCTGATTTGCCATAATCTGTCCTAATTTTCTGATTTCGAATTAATTCTGAATTAATTAGAATTTGATGGGCTTTTGGGCTCGTTTCTCTTCCCTTTCATTTAGCAATGGGCCTGCATTTTATAAAGAAAAATAAGACTTATTAATGGATTTATTAGATAATAAACACTGTAATGTGACAATATATATGCAATATATGTGATCGATCATTAGTAAAACAGTATAAATACAGGTTTCAAACTCTTCACAACCATCAAAGAAAAATATAGTTGAATTAACAAATAGAAAAGAAGGCATGCAAGCAAGCGTACATTCCAGCGCAGCTAAACAAGTTAGAGTAAAGCTAACATACAGCACTAGACGCCATTACGTTCGGCGTGGTTACCGATCGTGGCACAGCTAAACACATATGACAGAGCAAGCGTATGAATGCTATTATACTGCGTGCGGTGAAGCCGCGCTCATGACGTAACTACACTTGAATGGAGTTAGCGGTGAAGCACTGAGCGCTAGGTCCGCCTACCAGGCATAGCTAGAAGACCTGACAGTCTGAAGGCACTCCTCTTTCAAGGGAGTGGGTGAGAAGCCCGTAAGGGCTGAAGGGCTGGGAGGCCAAGTAGATACCTGCAGAAGTGTTAGTACCAAACACACACATATAACAGGTAGTTACTAAACTAACAGTAGAGTGGTGAAACCGGGGGTTGAGCAAGAAAGGAAAAGGTAAGCGAGCAGACAAGCGAACAATCAAGTGGAGCTAGACAAGCAGGAGCGAGGCTAGCATACAGCGCTAGAGGCTATCACGCTCTGTGTAGTTATCGCTTGTGATGATGCCACGATAATGAACAGTTATTGCACACAGCGTAACTACAGTCGAGTGAAGTTTACAGGAAAGCGCTGTGCACTAGACTCGCCTATTAGGCGGAGCATGAGAGCTCGGAGGCTGAACGAAATTCGAAGGTTGGGTATAGAGAACTCGGAGGCTAAACGCAGCCCAAAGGCTAGGTATAGTACCTGCACGAGATGTTAGCACCACATGAGAGCACATAAAAATGTGATAATAGCTAAACTATCATGGAGTGGTGAAGCCCAGAAGCTGAGTGTAGAGCCTGGAGGCCGATTAGAGCACCCGGAGGCTAAACGACCATGAAGGGTCGGCCACGGATGATATAAAGCAGTAATAAGGCACATCACAGGCAGTGTATATGTACAGGAAGTAAACTACACTAATACAAGCATTCGTCACAGGTACAGAGACATGTCCACAGAATATACACACCAACACCGATCAACACAACACACTGATACAAATCTACATATCCTTAACACAGTTATAAATATGCTAATACAAATATAATATCCCAAAATTATACCAATTATATGAATAAGACACAGTAACCTGTCCAAGCGGGGAACCCAGAAAAGAGGTGAGAACAGCTCGCCTAAAAATATTAAACTATGCCGCGATCTCAGAACTTCCAAATGCGCGCCATGGGCCCGGGCAATCCCACCAATACCAGAGAGGGTATACATGTAGAGAAAGAGAGAAATAGAGAAAGAGAGATGAAAAGAGAGAAAGAAGAGAGAGAATAGAGAGAACAACAGAGAAAAGGGGAGAGAGTGAGAGCAGAAGAGAGAACAGAGGTGAGGAGAGGGTTGGCCAGCCCTTTGTCGGCCAGGGGGTAGTCGGCGGTGGCCCTTGCCGCCACTGGTGTCCAAACAGAGAGAGAGAGAGAAGGGAAGGAAAGAGAGAAGAGAAATAGAGGAGAAAGAGAGAGAAAAAGAAGGAAAGAGAGAAATGAAGAGAGAAGAAAGAGATCCAGGGAGAGGAGGTGGTGGCCGGCTAAGTGGTGGCTGGGCAGGGGGTGGCCGGTGGCGGGTTTGACCGCCTGCAGCCCAGATCAGAGGGAGAAAGAGAAGGTAAGGGAGAGAGGGGGGATCAAGAGAGAGGGAGAGAAATATTCAAGAGAGAGAAGGAGAGAAGGGACAGGCCGACCGCGTGGTCGGCGGTTGCACAGCTTCCGCGGCCAAGTTCAGAGTAGAGAGGGAGAGGGAAAGAGAAGAAAAGGAAAAATAGGACAAGAAAGGAAAGAGAAGGAGGAGAGGGGGAGCTCGCCAGAGAGGGGGTCGCCGGTGGGGGTTGTAGGCAGCGACGCAGGTGGCGGATCTGGCCAAGGGGAATGGAGAAAGAAGAAAATGAAGAGAAGAAGAGGAGAAGAAGATAAGAAAAACGGAAAAAGGAAAAGAAAAAGGAAAAGAAGAGGAAAAAGAAAAGGAAAGAGAAGGGGAAGGACAAGGCTCGCCAGAGTAGGGGGTTGCTGGCAGAGTGGGTTGCAACACTGATCAAACGGCGCTCTGGCCTGGGCGGCAGTCGCCAGGGATAAGAAAGGGAGAGAGGGAAAGAAGAAGGAGAGAAGGAGAAAAAAAAAGAGGAAAAAAGGGAAAAGAAAAAGAAAAAAAGATAGAGAGAGAAGAGATGGGGGTGCAGTGATGGGACCGCCCCTATCTAGCACGCGTGGGATAGGGGTAAAACCAAGGAAAAAAGAAAAGAAAAGAAAGGAAGAAGGAAAGGAAAGATTCCAATTTAATTAATATTATAATAATATCGAGAAATATCAACTATTCCAGAAAATCCCAAAAATACTCGGAGATAGATAACATCAATCTGAGAAATAATATGAATCAGTTTTCAGAAATAAAATCGCATTTTCAAATTAAAAATCCTTAATTTACCAGCGATACCGGTCGACACCAAAACCGGTCGAACTTTGATAAATTCAGAAAAATCTCTAAAATGCACTAAGCTAGAAAATGTGATTCTAATAAATAATATGAAAGTGAATTTTAGAAATTCAACTCAATTTGTAAGTTAAAAATCCCGAATCGACAAGCGATATTGGCCGACACCAAACCCGGTGGAATTTTGATAAATTCAGAAAATGTCAAAAAATGCATTGATATAGAAAATATGATCTTGAGAATAATGTGAAAGCAGTTTTTAGAAATTCAACTCTATTTGTAAATTAAAAATTTGAGAATCAATCGGCGGCACCGGTTGATACCGGTTTTGAAGATTTTGCAATTTAATTCAAAAAAATTTTAGAAAATCATAAAAACCTAAAATATTAGAAAATGATGTTTGAAATAAAACCGATCCAATCTGACAATTAAAAAAATCAAATCGAGCAATACATTTGGATTGGGTCCCCGGTTCAGAGTAGGGCTAACTCCGAGTCCACGAATCTAGACCAATGCAAAACAATCACATAAATAATCATAAAACAAAAACAATTATGGAAAGTAAATTAAAAAATATAATCAATAAATTAGAATACATAACTAAGTACGTATTCCTAGAACGGTGTGTTACATCTTCAGGGCGTCTAATCTCTAAAAGTTTGAGTCTGTTACTCTTTTGGAGTAACTTGAACAGAGATACCACGTGCTCATCCTTGAAGGAATACGATTTGTTAGCACATGGCTGGCCGGGAGCCATTCCTCCTCTGACTGACTGGGTCTTTGAAGGTGGTTTGACTTCCGTTGCAAGAGTATCCCTTCTTCTTGGTTGAGAAGATGACTCTGGTGCGCGTCGCATTGACTTGTCGGGTCTCAGCTTGCTGTATTTTTTCAGCCCTAACCCAGGCGATGATCTCTTCTGCTTGTTCGCCTTGTAACACTAACTACTTCCAATTGCGACATTCCGGCACCCCCATTTGAGCGAGCAGAGAAGTTTGCAGATTGTGATGGCATGTCTCGATCAGTATGGACTGGGTCATGCTGTTAGGATAACGGAGTGCCATGCTCTAAAATCTCTCGATGAAAGTTTTGATGGACTCTCCTTTCTTCTGCTTGGCTGTGAGGAGAGTCGAAACTGAAATTTTTGAATCATCCTCAAAGAAACGAGATAGAAATAACTTCTCGAGGCCGGTCCATATTTTAATTGAGCTGGCAGGAAGTTTCATGAACCATTCAAAGGCGACTCCCTTAAGAATGCCAATGAAATGAGCCAATATGGCATCGTTCAATACTATATTCCTAGTTTGGAATTTGAAATAGCATATGTGTTTGTTCGGTGAGCCTTTAACGTCGAAAGTGTGAAGGGTCAGTGCCTTAAATTTAGGAGGGTAGGGAGTCGTATCCCACTTTACTGGGTAGGGTCGATTTATTCCCATTTCTTGGAGTTCATCTCGATAAGCGAGGGCCTCAAGCGTTACTTCAATTTGCTCATTCTTTTCGAATGAGTGCTCCCATTCTCTGAGTTATCCTCCTCTTCAGATGAAGACTTGGGTGGCTCAGAGTCGGGCTGCTCTTTATTCTCGGTGTTCACAGAGGATGAGTTCTCCCCTTCCTTTCATTTGCCCTTGGACTTCTTGGAAGAAGTCTTGACCTTCGGCTTCTGTTTGTCCTTAAGCAGTTGTGAGAGCATTTTCTTAAGGGTGTCGATAGATTTTTGCTGGGCTCAAATCATATCAAATTGTTCCCGTTGGACTCAGTCCCGCTCTTCGAATCGCTTGGCCATCCCCTCGGGAGTTCCCGCCATGTAAGCAAAGGTGGATTTCCCCGAACTAGAATTCGAAGACTAGGATTCGATGATGGCCGAATGCTCATCATTAACCTCAATCCCCTAGCCAACAAATTATAATCGACTAGGGCAATCATTCCCGTGAAGGTCCGAGTAGTCAGAAGACTCCTTCAGGTTTGATAACGACATCTTTCAAACCTATAAACCGATCAGCATCTGACTCCTCCGAGCTGACAACAAGTTGCTTCCCCTTGGACGTAATTCGTGTGGAACTCGACCCCACCATATTTGCAGTCACTTCTGGGTACTCGATGCCGGAGATGATTTCTTCTTCCGAGATTGTCATCTTTTGGCTGATTTTGAAACCGTCGACAATCGGCTAAAAATCGAAGGTATATTTGTCTGAAAGCCACAATGGCAATCAGAGAGCATCACCGAGATTAGTTGCTCGCAGTAACATCAAGGGGCGATTTGATGGACGCTCCTCTTCCATGTCATGTAGTCCCTCAGGTCTGTTGAGGGGACGTCTGAGGAACTAGCCTCGAACCCCCAGAAGTGAGAGCTTTTTGGCTGAACGCTGGTCTCGCATTTCTTTATTGAAATGCGGTAGAAATTTGAGCCTCGCATTGAGTTGAAACACGGTGATCATGTTTAACGTCAAAAACATGGGCCTCACGTTGTTGAAGAACACAGGGTTCACATTTTGGAACCATCAAAACATGGGTCTCGTATTGGGCACAGACCTCGCGTCGTTCAAAAAACGCAGGACTCACATTCTAGGACAGAAATGAGGTCGTCGTGTCACTTAAGAGAAATGCGGGTATCAATCTCGCGTTCTAAATCTGCAAAACAGGTTGTCTCTGCAGAATCTTCAAGCTGTTATCAACGAGCGCGACATTTTCATTGATGTTCAGCATTCCGATTAAGCCGTAGTGGTTATTAGGAACTCCCGACAATCTGAAATTACAGGGTTTGGAAAGGAGGAGGACGGTGAAATTGATCTTCACTGTCGCTTATGTCGTGCACCACCTCTTTTGTCCTGTGGGTCTCCTGAGAGACATTAACGCAGGCAGTATGAGCTGCATGAGAGGTTTTTAGAACTTCTTTAAAAGTAGCACCCTTTGCATTGTGAGCAGTGGTGTGGGCCACTTCAGGAGTAATCTCCGAAGAGATTCGACAGCGAGTCTCAGAAGAGACTTTGTGGTGTTGCCATATTGCCTTGGGGCTGGAAGAGCCTGAGGAAAGAAACTCCTCAAACTTCTCTTGGTCGAATTCAATGACGAGAGACTCTACCATCTTTTCGAGAAGTCAGACATCGACTTGCGCCATTGCATTCTCGTCAGTAGAGAAGGAAGTCCCCAGCTGTTTTCCATTGAAATTGCAAAGGGAAAAACTTACAAAAAAGGGTTTGAGGAGTTAAATTACAAGTATTCTTAAAAGATTACAAGTAGATCTCCTCAGAGATTCTGGAGAAGTGTGCCGATAGGAGTCTGGTCAGCGCGCGACCACTTTGTCCCTTTGACGATGCGAGCGATGAGATTCCCTTCTCGCCTGGCTCGGGAATCAGAGAATAGAAGGTTGGTAGAACCCTCTTGCTGCTTCTCAAAACCGCCTTCAATTAGGAATTCCTTCTCGCCTGGTTCCGGAGATTCCTTGAGAAGAAGGACGATGTTAGGGTATCAACACCCTGGATAGAGAAAGCAATTCTCTAAAAGATCTCTGAATTCGAGAGCGCACGGTGCTTCTTGAAGAAGTCTCTGCTTGTGGAGTCCTCTCTTTTGCGTATGTGCCTGGTCTAAGCCTTTTCTCTCCTCTTCTCTCTTCCTTGTGCCCCTGGTGGGCTATTTATAGGGAGAGCAAGGGTATAATCGTCCCTTGAAAATATGAAAACAGATTGAATCAAATCTTTTTAAATCTGGAAAGTAGCCTTGCTGCGAGGCTAGGATCAGCTTCTTCGAAGCTAGAATTGGCAGGTCGGTTGACCTTCTTGATCCTTTCCATATCGTTGGAGGATTTCCCCTGATCTTCTTACTCGTTTTAGGAGAGTCAAGAGATTGTGGCAATCAACTGCCAAATTTGATCTCTGATTTGATCTTAATTGGATTTGATCTGATTGGATTCGATCTCATCCGGAGATTTGATTGGTCAAAGGTTGACCATAGCAGACCAATGGCGGAGCTGTCCGCATTGAGCTCGTAGCGGAGCTAGAGGCAGCTTCTGGCGAAGTCCGAAAGAAACCCTTTGGCGGAGCTGGAATTCCTCTGTGGCGAAGTTGCGAGTTAGCTTCTTGGCGAGGCTTCGAATGGCTTCGAGGCGAAGTCGAGTGATATTAGCCTCTCAAGCGAGGCTATCCCTTTAGGCTCATGCAATGCTAAGTATTAGCACCTTAGACCTGCTGAGGTCTGTTTAGAAACAATCCGGGTTCACTGTCTGCTTGTTGGATCAGTGGAGTCCAAGTTGCTTCCTTGTCCCTCGGAGATGGGTGAAAACTGGTCTTCAACTCGTCTGTCACTTGTCTTTTGTAAATGTCAACAAGTTTAGACATTGTTCGGACCAATAAAAATCTTGTCTTTTTTAAGTGTCAACAAGACCCCCTTCAAAGTTTTCGAAAGTCTGCAATGGCTCAGACTTCGAAATACTTTGAACTGCTTTGATCGGTGGAGAATGAACGTCGCCATAATGGTTGAGTTCAGCTTCGCTTTAAATCCTGCTTTGGGATGTAGATTCGCCGAAGAATTGCACAGAGGTTCGTGACTCTGAGTAGCTTCGCGTGCGAGTAGCTCCGCATCTGGGCTTCTGGAGATACGTTCGCCCTGGAGCGTTTGTCGCTTTCCCGAGGCCAACTGTCGTGGGCCAGTTACGAGGAGGATTACTCCTTTCTTCGTGCTGATCGAGGGAGATATTCTCCGATTTGCACGTTTCCGAGGGAGGATATTCCCTTTCTTCAAGATGCAATAAGTGCCTTTATGAGGGAGACGTTTCTCCCTTTGCACGGTTTCAAGGGAAACCGTCCCTTTTCTCAAGGCGCAGTAAATGCCTTAAATGCGCTCGCGGTTTCACGCTTGAGGCGGCAGTGCTCAGGCCATGGGGCCTATAAATAGGACACTTGAGGTCCTCTGAAGAGAAGTGATCTGCTCTTCTCCTCTTCTCTTGGTTGAGAGAGATACTCAGATCTCTGAATTAGTGGGAATGCCCACTCTGGTTATTACCCGGCCAAGGACCGGTAAGTCTTGATCATTCAACGACTTCACCGATTTTAGGAAATTCATCTCCTTTAATTCAGCTTTAACAGCTGCTTCAGGGATTAGTTTCCCTTACTCTTCATCTTGCAATTGATTGGTCTGCAGAGAAGGATTTTGACATAGCTTCCCCAACGAAGCTATCATTCTGACTTGATCACAGAAAGATCATTGTATGTTAAGTCGGCTACATAGGCAGAACTTGGGACCTAATATCTTCAAGGTTGAGCCAGTCTTACTATATAGGTGAGGCTAAGACTGTGTCCCATAGGATCAATCTGGCTTAACCATATAGGCGAGGCTAGGACTTGGCGTTTGCTGAGCTAGCCCATCACTACTGTGCGAGCAAGTCTTATCCTCTGCTTTAACTGAAATCGGATTGCTTTGCCCCAAAGAATTCGGCTTTAGCGCTTTTGCAGTGTCTTCTGTGTTTAACTGCTAACTTGCTCCAATTTTGCATTGCAGTGAGCTATGTTTGCCGATCTTGTGTCTTGATGAAAGAGACCGAAAAGTTTCCTTATGCTTCCCCGGTTGAAGCTTTACTTTTAAGTAGGAGGAACAACTTGGGGCAGCTGATGTGTGTCCCAGAGGCTGTTGGCAGCCTCTTGTCCGAGATGATTCGTTCTGAGGTGAGGCTGGTGGCCGCTTCGTTGGAGATGATCCGCTTCGGGAATGCGGACGTCACACCTGTGAGATCACTGACATCACTGCCAATTCCCATTATAGGTGATCTATCGTGTTGGCGGCGATAAGTTCATTGCCAATTTTCATCAAAGGTGACCTAGCTTCCTGGTGGCAAAATCTGCCATTATGTAGAAGATTATGGCCCTGTCCTCGTGGCACAACTGGTTACGGCCTTGTGCAGGAGGAAGGCCTTTCGTGTCCAGTTGGTCTGGCTTGGAAGCCGATAAACCCACATGTATGCCTTTTGCGCAAATGATCTTGCTGAGCAACCGAATCTGTTGTACAAAACAAAACCTTGATGTAATATCAGTGTACCTTTGCTCTTAAATCAATGAAAGTTCATTTTCTGCTCATTTGATTTTTGCCTGCCTTCATTGAGAATTTGGCTATAATGGGGCTGAACTTCGTGTGGAATTAAGGACAAGGTCCTTTTTTAATGAGCTTCGCGCGAAACTGGCATGTCGGCGAACTGTGCCTTTAGCGGGCTAAGGCAACCCTTTTGGCGAAGTTCTTAATGAACTTATGCGAAGTCCGCACTTTGACTCATTGGCGAGGTTAAGCCTTAGTGGCTGAGTCAGCGCTTCTCGGGAAGGCGCTTTAAGCAACGTTTCAAATTGAAACGGCGGCCCGTGCCCTTATCGAGGCATCGTTTCAGGCGCTGATTGGCCTATAAAAGCCCGATCGGGCTGAGAAAGAACAGATCTTTTTTCCAGAGAACTTTTGATTCTTATTCTTCCTCTTTCCTTTCCTCTTTATTCAGAAAGCTTTGAGAACTTTCGCAGCTCTTCAATGGCGCCCAAAAGACGAGCGGGGAAAGAAGTGGCAACTTCTGCAACGGAGGGTCCTTCTCCTCCTCCGATCATCGAGCGACCAGTCGTCGGTAAGGGACTTTCCCTTCTGATCAGAGACTGCGGTCTCTCTTTTAAAGCCGATATTTGGCTATCAGAACGATCGAACATGATCTGTTTTTTATTAGGAAATCTGTTTCCCTGAATTTCCCTTATTTTCTTGGACGGGGAACTAAGAACTGAACAGTTCTTGTCTAAGCTTCCATACGAAGCTATTGCTTGGGCTGTCTTCGTCCTGTTGAGGAACAGGGTACGGGTCTGTTCCTTCGGTCATGGCCGTCAAGAATGGTTTTTTGACCATAATGCCCTTTTGATGACGTCAGCCCTTAGGGCTATACCACTTTCTGCTTAAGCGAAGTTAATACTTGGGTATTTTCTGCAAAATGCAGACTTGTCCGCGAGATTAAGCTTTGTTGAAGCTATCGCCTTGCTGGCTTTGCTCACTGGGCGAGACTATGCCTTGGTGAAATTTATGTCTTCATGTTCGCTTGGCTGGTGAACTAATCATAGTTCGTTTTGTTCTTGCAGTGCACTACATTCCCGGTCCCTTGAACAATCTGTTTGGGATGACCAGCGGATCGGACGACCACATCAGCTTGCAATTTCAAGGGCAGGTCTCTCTGTTTAGTGAGCAGAGCTCTCTTGTTCGAGACACGCTTATTCACGGTGGTGACCAGCACACCACGAGGAGTATTCTGACTACGGCTCCTCTTGAAGATGTTGACCGTCGGACTTATAGGAAGCCTGACTTCATGTTTGGGGATGTCGCGCCAGATCCTGATCACCAACTACTGGCAGGGAAAGGGCAGTGGATTTTCCAGTTGGATGGTGAGAAGTTCTACCTTCCGTCCACCAAGCGACATTTTTCTTTGTCTTCCTTCCAGTGCGTGACGCAGGCTCGGAAGATGTCGTGGGACGTGAGCCGGAGTACGGACTCTGTCCACATAGGAAAATTGATGCTTCAATCTCCTGGTTATGCAAGAGCGGGGCCTCCTCATTGCATAATGGGTCTACATCCTGGGAATGTGTCACGAGAGATCCCAGTTGGAGTAAATCCTGCAGTGGCGCTGACCTTTGGCAACCAATTCTGCAAGGTCAATGGGAACTACCCAGCTACTGACTTCAGGACTCCAGGCTGGATTCACCCTCCGAAGACGTGGTGGGTGGATTTGACTACCTACATCCTTGCTCATTTCGAGGAGGATTTGGAGAGGCTGAACCTCTATGAGGCCGTCAGGGCGACCTGCCACGGCATTGAGATGAATGTGGCGTGCTTTTACGCCATCTTTGAATTATATTGCCCAGCTTCAGGGACCTTCTTTACCCCTGTCGGCGAGTTGGGCATGGCCTTGCATAAGATGTGGGAAATCTCTGCTTTGCCTTTTAGGTCTCTCCCTTATGAAGAATATTTTTCGTGCGAGGCGGAGTTGGCTCTTCTGGAGAAGCAGGAGCCTGCCTTATTCGAGACTTATCGGGAGTTAATGTGCCACCTGCACATTTGTTCCGGCATCCATGGTGGCAGCAAGGGCATTTCCTGTAGCTTGAAGAGCTGGGGGACTTACTTGTTCCCGGATATGAGGAATGCTCCTAAAGCAGCACATTGCGGAGTTGCTGATGGGGATATCTTTGAACGGATGCAGATGCACCTTCAAAGGGATCTTGTCATAACTAAAGACGATGGTCCCTATGAGAAGGGTGATGTCCTTCGGAGCTTCCATCATCAGGCTCGTCAGCCTATGTCTCGAGAGGCACTGCTGGCCGGTTTCTTAACCGTCTGGCTGAAGAAATGCGTAGTGCCATCTTCTTCGGGTGACATTGTTCATTCGAATGTTTTGCTGCCCGCCGTTCGTTTGGTCCATGGTCGCCGTCTGGGTCTTCTCCCGGCCATGGTGTGCTGCATTCAAAGAGGCCTCCGTGCATTAACGGAGGCTTTTTGCAGGCCGCCAGCAACGAAGCGTGGAAAGGGAGCTATTTTGCCTTGTGACGGACCCAATCCTAGGATAGGTCTGCCCTACACCTATCTGATGGCGTGGTTCGCCTTACATTGTCCTTCGCTGATTGGAGCTGGAGAGGATCCTCCGCAAAGTGTTCGAATGGCGCTCCTCCGCCGATTCGAAGGACGTTCGTGGCTGAAGAAATACGTGACTGAGGCCCGTAAATTGGTGCGTCGATATGATGTTTACAGTCTCTTCCGCTGTTTTTCCCGTATTCGGGGTGCAGGATACGACGAGGAGTTCCGAGATGTGGGGTACGGGCGGTCTTCCCTGAGCCGGGGAGTTTTTGAGTGGCTGGTCAGCATCCGGCCCTCACACTTATTGTACAGAAGCGGGGATACCTGCTATTTGGAACCTTATGTCCCCAGCCGGTTTGCTCGGCAGTTTGGGTACGACCAGCTATATGTGGGCAACCCCAATCCTGATTTGGCTTTCATGGGGAGTCTTATTGACGGGGCCCGTGCCTGGCGATTCTTTACTGCAGGCGGTACTGGGGCGCGGCTGCGTACGCCGTTGAAGAGTCCCAATCTTCAAATGACCCTGTGCTTCTGCCAGTGGTACACAACTCTTAACTCCACACCCCTTGATTTCAAGGCCAACAGTTCTGGTGTGAAGTTAATTTCTCAGCGGTTGAAACGGAAGGCTTCTGAGAAGAGGGGAGGCAAAAGGGTCCGCGTCCCGGACATAGAGGAATTCGTCGTTGTTAATGACAGCGAGGCCTCAGATGCAGGAAGTCCTCGCTTCGAAGCGGGAGCGGGGGCTGAGATTTCTGCGACTGGCTCTGGTGTGATGGGGACCGTTCCCCCTCATCGTGTAGAAGAAGTGGAGGAAGAGGATTCTGATGTCCACTTCAAAAGAAAGCGGGAGGGTAGATCTCGTAGGAAGTCATTGGCGAAGAAGCCCCGTCGCCAGGCTCCTACGGTTGTCGTAGAGGGCGAACCCTCAGCAGCGTTCCCTCCTGCTATCCCATTAGTAACGGACCCGTAGGTTGCTGAACCGACTACCGGTAAATTTGCTCGGAATCTGGGTAAGATCAACTCCGTCCGTATAATAGGTCTTTTGTGTGTTCCAAATGATTTATTATCAATTCTTCTTGATTGTAGGAGCTGAGGCAGCTGGAGAGCAAGGAGAACATTATGATCCCCTATTTACTTATGGAACTGAGGCTGGTTCTTTTACCCTCCCCGAGGAGTCCGGAGGTGATGCGGCTGACATTGGTCCTTCGGGCGCTGGGACTTCCAAAGGAAGTCCTGTAGCGTCAAGCTCTATTGGATGGTCTACGGGAGACTCAGCAAGCGAAAGCGGGCCGGTCATTCGTGCTGATTCCGCTAAGAATTTTCCGATGGAGCCCATGGAGACTGATGCGGCTGCCGAGATGTTTGAGGCGACGTCATCTTATGGTACTGTCCTGTCCTCTTGGCTTCTATTGCATGTTGTGTCCTGTCTAAGCATAATTTTGTTGCAGGTGTTCCACCTTCAGGTGCGTCAAGTTCAAGGGAACCAGAGGATCTTCCCGAGGGGTCAAGAGGTGACATGAGCACTTCGACCGCGGCGGATGCTGCTGTGTTGGATGCGCTATATGGTGACCTGCCCCTTTATCGGCCTGAGCTAGCCAAAGGAACAGAGGTTGAAGGGGTGGTAGTCCCGGAGGTGTCCTCACTCCCAACTATATTAATGAGTGAGGCGCCGTCAGTTGTGGCACGTGCAGAGCTGAGGGTGATCACAAGCCCTACTTCCCCAACCCTGGTGGTCGAGCCTCCTGTTCAGGAGATGGTCATTAGTCCTACCTCAGCGGTGGCTAGTGTACTAGTTTCAATGAGGACTCCGCCGAGATCATTGATGACCTGTCATGCTGCTACAGCCAGTGTTCCCGCCGTTCCTTCCACAGTAGTGTCAACCAGGCTAGTGGATTTTCCTGAGGTTGTCCGTCTACCAGAAGTGGCCGAGATTGAAAATGATTTTATAGGTGACATAGTCGATAGCTTTTATAAAGGCTTGGGGCGATGCATTGATCTGGTCTTGAAAGGCTCGACTATGCCATTTTCAACTTTAAAGGTGGTCCTCTCTCGCAGTATTGAAAGTATTCGGGACCTTGAAGGGTATAACCAGGCCAGTGCCTTGGAACTCTTGGTATATCAATTTGAGAGGGACGTAGAGGAATGGCGCCGACTTAGCCTCTCAGACCTGGAGTCTTCGGTTAGTGAGCAGCTTGCGCATCTTGTCGCTCAAATGCATGAAGCCCGTCTTGCTGCTCAGGAGGTTGCTAAGGCTATTTCTTCTGATTTGAAATCCTTGGAGACAAGGAAAGTAGAGGTTGGGAATGCCATTGATGCCTCCACCAGTGCTCTTCTTGACGCTGAAGATAAAATTGGGAAGGCCAAGGAAATGATCAGGAAGGCAAATCTTCTCTTATCCAGGGCTGAACCAGTGCGTCTTGAAGAGACTACGCGGCTTGAGCAGCTTAGGGCCCAGAGTGAAGAACTCTCACAGCAGGAGTTAGCTCAGAGGGCAACCTTGGTTGAGGTCGAAGCTCATTTGGCTCAGGCGACGAACTTTAATGAGGCTGAGCTGAGGTCGCAGGCGCTTGTCCGGGCTGCTGATGATAGGAGGGCGAGGCTGGCTTCCCTTGAAGAGCGGATCAGATCTTAAAATGTACGCCCGTAGGTCGCAATATATGTACCTCCATGTATCCCATCCTTTTGGAATCAATGAGAATAATCATTTTTTTTGTTTTGACTCCCTGTTGAATCTTCAAATTGTTCCGCCTCCTGAATTGTCGGTTTCAAATTGTATTGGTGTCATTTGAGAGAATAGTCCTTTGCTGGATTGAATGCTGAAACTTGGCAGTCTGTCAGTTCAGAGGTCGCGATGACATAACTGGTTGAGAAGCCACCGAGCTTCAAAGTTGGTGATACTTGTCTTTTGTAAATGTCAACCAGTATCGAGACCTGTCTTTTGTAAATGTCAACAGGGCTCAAGGTTGAGACTTAGTTGTCTGCTGGTTCAGAGGTCGCAATGACATAACCGGATGAGACGCCACCAAGCTCAAGGTTGGTGATACTTATCTTTTGTAAATATCAACAAGTATCGAGACCTGTCTTTTGTAAATGTCAACAGGGCTCAAGATTGAGACTTAGCTGTCTGCTGGTTCAGAGGTCGCAATGACATAACCGATTGAGACGCCACCAAGCTCAAGGTTGGTGATACTTATCTTTTGTAAATGTTAATAAGTATCGAGACCTGTCTTTTGTAAATGTCAACAGGGCTTAAGGTTGAGACTTAGCTGTCTGCTGGTTCAGAGGTCGCAATGACATAACCGAATGAGACGCCACCAAGCTCAAGGTTGGTGATACTTCTCTTTTATAAATGTCAATAAGCATCGAGACCTGTCTTTTGTAAATTTCAACAGGGCTCAAGGTTGAGACTTAGCTGTCTGCTGGTTCAGAGGTCGCAATGACATAACCGAATGAGAAGCCACCAAGCTCAAGGTTGGTGATACTTATCTTTTGTAAATATCAATAAGCATCGAGACCTGTCTTTTGTAAATGTCAACATGGCTCAAGGTTGAGACTTAGCTGTCTGCTGGTTCAGAGGTCGCAATGACATAACCGAATGAGACGCCACCAAGCTCAAGGTTGGTGATACTTATCTTTTGTAAATGTCAATAAGCATCGAGACCTGTCTTTTGTAAATGTCAACATGGCTCAAGGTTGAGACTTAGCTGTCTGCTGGTTTAGAGGTCGCAATGACATAACCGAATGAGACGCCACCAAGCTCAAGGTTGGTGATACTTATCTTTTGTAAATGTCAATAAGCATCGAGACCTGTCTTTTGTAAATGTCAACAGGGCTCAAGGTTGAGACTTAGCTGTCTGCTGGTTCAGAGGTCGCAATGACATAACCGAATGAGACGCCACCAAGCTCAAGGTTGGTGATACTTATCTTTTGTAAATGTCAATAAGTATCGAGATTGAGACTTAGCTGTCTGCTGGTTCAGAGGTCGCAATGACATAACCGATTGAGACGCCACCAAGCTCAAGGTTGGTGATACTTGTCTTTTGTAAATGTCAACAAGTATCGAGACCTGTCTTTTGTAAATGTCAACAGGGCTCGGGGTTGAGACTTAGCTGTCTGCTGGTTCAGAGGTCGCAATGACATAACCGAATGAGACGCCACCAAGCTCAAGGTTAGTGATACTTATCTTTTATAAATGTCAATAAGCATCGAAACCTGTCTTTTGTAAATGTCAACAGGGCTCAAGGTTGAGACTTAGCTGTCTGCTCGTTCAGAGGTCGCAATGACATAACCGAATGAGACGCCACCAAGCTCAAGGTTGGTGATACTTATCTTTTGTAAATGTCAATAAGCATCGAGACCTGTCTTTTGTAAATGTCAACAGGCTCAAGGTTGAGACTTGTCTTTTGTAAATGTCAACAAGCTCGAAATTGAGACTTGGCTGTCTGCTGGTTCAGAGGTCGCAATGACATAACCGATTGAGACGCCACCAAGCTCAAGGTTGGTGATACTTGTCTTCTGTAAATGTCAACAAGTATCGAGACCTGTTTTTTGTAAATGTCAACAGGGCTCGGGGTTGAGACTTAGCTGTCTTTTGGTTCAGAGGTCGCAATGACATAACCGAATGAGACGCCACCAAGCTCAAGGTTGTAATGGAGTTTGGGAAAAAGTCTCGTTTTCACGGGGAGAAACGAGGGAATCACTGTCATAGGTTTAATGTTAACGTAACAGTGAAATGTATATGTGATCTTACCATTCTATGGACGAGAATTGGTAAGTGATTTTGGAGATCTCGTTTTCATAGGGAGAAACGAGGGAATCACTGTCATAGGTTTAATGTTAACGTAACAGCGAAATGTATATGTGGCCTTACCATTCTATGGACGAAAATTGGTAAGTGATTTTGGAGATCTCGTTTTCACAGGGAGAAACGAGGGAATCACTGTCATAGGTTTAATGTTAACGTAACAGCGAAATGCAAATGTGGCCTTACCATTCTATGGACGAGAATTGGTAAGTGATTTTGGAGATCTCGTTTTCACAGGGAGAAACGAGGGAATCACTGTCATAGGTTTAATGTTAACGTAACAGCGAAATGCATATGTGGCCTTACCATTCTATGGACGAGAATTGGTAAGTGATTTTGGAGAGGGAATCAAATGGGAACTGGTCCCTTAGGATTTTTAGCAAATCCCCAGCTGTCAACGGGTTTGATATGCCTTTACCAACTACCGTTTGAATTAGGCTAGCTATGCTATTCCCCTCAGCATGATGAGTTGTCGAGGACTTATGTTGGGCTTACAAGCCAACATTTTCCTCTATCCTTAATCGTTAAGGATGCTAGATCATTTGGTTAATGTCTGCATAACCTGTAAGATCACCTAGAGGGGGGGTGAATAGGTGATGGCTAATCTAAAGGTCACTTATGAACAAATAATGCGGAATTAAAACTAAGTTGACCAAATTAAAACTTCTTCTAATTAAACACTTATGTATAACACAAGAGTGTTGCCGAATTCCCCTTGCGAGGCTCTGGACAAGCTCCTCTAGATTCCCCTTGAATGGGTTGAGGTGCCGCGTTGGCTCTCTTGGTTGAATACTAGTGTTAACAACAATCCCACGCAATTATATATCAATTAAGCACAAGGGTATATATCATGCATATATAAGATGAACACAATAAATTGAATGCAAGATATAAAATAGAGACAAAAAGAGAAAGAGGGAAGAGTAAGCAATCGCAAACACAAAGGGTTTGTTTCGAGGTTCGAGCACACTTGCTCTACATCCCCGCCTTCGACACACGAAGGATTTCCACTATGCAAGATCCCACCGGATCTCTCCTCGGTGCCGTACACCTACAAACCCTCGGACTCCCAAGTCCCGTACACACGCAAGTCCACCGACTCGCCGAGGCCGTACCTCTACCAAAGAGTTCACAACCGAACTCCACACCACAACGAGCACACTTGCCCGCTTCCTCAAAGTACAAAGAAAGGATCTCTTTGATGATCACAACACTTGATCACCTAAAGAGCACTCTCACTACAACACACCTATAGGAATATCTAGCAATGGATAGCTCAAGTGTGGTGTGAGAAAAGCAAGGAAAGACTATGGTGAAAAACTCAAAGAATCACTTAACACTCTCTTGATAAAAACTTTTCCTTTTGATTGGAAGTATTAGCACTCTATTTTGTGGAGAAAACTCTTCTAAAAGTATCAGAAAAACAGCTCAAGAAATCTCCAAAATCTTAACCTCAAAACAATTGACAAGACCCCCTTATATAGGCTGCCAGAAATAGAGCCGTTGGGGTTCTGTCAGTGCTGTCGGTCGACCGCCGGTCGACCGGCCAACGGTCATTTTTCTGACCGTTGCAGCCACCGGTCGACCGGCTCGGTCGACCGATAACCTGGAATGAACTGTCGGTCGACCTATCGGTCGACTGGACATTTCCAGAGAGCAAACTCTCTTGGTCGGTCGACCGACCCGGTCGACCAGCCACTGTGCTGACAACGTGCACAGGGCTGTGCACATCGGTCGACCGGTCCGGTCGACCGACATGGCCTGTCAGCCAGTCTCCAGGTCTGAAAACAGGATTTAAAAATCTTTTATAAAATCCTAAAAATACATAGAAATTCTACAAAAATAGTTTTACCAATATACTTGAAAGAACAAACATGCTTGCACAAAATCAAGACATGTTATAGATGTTTTGGTCTATTTTTGTAACTTGGAAATATTAGCTCAATAACCAAAATGTATTTTTCCAAAACATGTTTTTCCAAACTTGTTTTTCTAAATCTTCATCAAATACAAAAACAAGATATTTGAGTTCATTTAAAAGCATGGTGTGTATGGATATGATCCACTACACAATCAATATGGAATATCTATGTTTTTGACATAAAGCTCTAATCATGATTTTGGTTTAAAGATATGAACTATGAAATACCAAAATCCAAGATAAATATTTTGTCTCAAAGAAAATCTTTGTTCTAAATAAAAATTCTTTTCTAAACATAAAAATCTTTTATGAAAGCACTTTAAATCAAGAGTTCTAATCAAGAGTGTGTGTGTGTGATATAACTTGAGCAATCCACCAACTATCTATCCTTTACATTTTTACTAAAACAAACATACAAATTCTATACCTAGACCCAAGTCTTCAACTTCTTGAGGTCTTCCCTTGAAGGCTTCTCATCTTCTTGACTTGGTCCAAGCTTGATCCAAAAACTCCTTGGATCACCACATGCAAACTCCAAATCTTGTTCTTTTATCCTTTGTTGAGCTATGCACCTACTAAGATCTTGATCATGAATCTGTCACTAATTAAACACAAGATCATTAGTAACTATAACTACATGAGTTGATCATCATCAAAACTAGGGTGAAGGGCCTTTGGGCCAACAATCTCCCCCTTTTTGATGATGACAAAACTCATGGAGTTATATATGCATGGATTAAAGTAAAGCTTCAAAGAAGCTCCCCCTTAACTCATGCATAATAAATAAGCAATAGATATTCAATGAAGCACATAAAAATGTATGCAAATGAATGCATGTAAAACAAAACAAATCTTTTATTTCTTGTGATGCATGAGTAAAAGCACAAGTATAAAAACTCAAAATCATCTCAAAATCTTTCTCTCCCTTAAGTAAGGAACAAATACTTCTCCCCCTTAAGGAAATCATGCATATAACTCAAATACTTCTCCCCCTTTTTGTCAATCATCAACAAAGGGTTCAAAGTTCAAATCATCAAACAAATTTTCTCCCCCTTTTTGTCAAAAATAAGGAAATCAAGGAGGGTAAAATACAAATCAATCAATAAAATTTATATGCGATATAAATTCATGAAGAGGAAGACGTTAAGTTAGCTTCCCGACACATATACATTACATGAAGGAGGGATGACAAGCCCTAATTCACATAACGTATAATATGTCATGCATAAGAGGAGATGTGAAGCTCCCCCTACACACGTATATCATGAAAAGAAGAGTTGTCAAGCTCCTCAAATTATAATATACTCAACATGAATCTATATGTAGAAGAGATGTTAAGCTCTCCTTGCATATAGGAAATACAAATCAAAAAAAATTTTGAATTTTTCTTTATCAAAACAAATTTTAACTTTTTCTTAGTAACAACAAATTTTGAGATATCAATTGTAAAATAATCAAATTTTGAATTTTTTGATACCAATTTCAAAACACAATGCATAAGCTTATTATGAAATACCAATTTGAAATCTAATTAAGCTTAGCATCAACAATCTTTGTGCTTTAAAGGAAATACCACTTGTAAAATAAGCACAAATAGATAACATATATGTATGACAAGATAATACCAATAGAAATTGATATAATTTGAAGGCATTCATACATACAATCAAAATATGGATATACACAACATGAAGTCATATTGATACCAATTGCAAATAACCAATGATACCAATTGAAAAGTAAGCATAAGTGTATACATCATATAATCTACCATATGAAGAATTCGAACTAGTTAAATGAACTTGTTTTAAGAACTAGTACGAGATCCTTCCATCAAGGAATAAGTTAAAAAGTTTTTCATGAAAGATCAATGAAACACAAGGCACTAAAAACACTCTAATCCATAAAGTCCATTTAATGTTTTCAAGAGATGTGAGTGTACTAATGTTATGTAAAGCATGGCATCATGAAAATTACAATAAAACTCAATATTCCTTTAAATTTTGAATTATCATAACTTTTAAAACCTTGAAAATCATCAAAAAAAAATTTTTATTAAAAAAAAATGTTTCATAATATATGTATGTTTTGTCAATACAAGAAGCATACATACATATCTCTAACACAATTGAGTCCATATATATAGATTTGCATGAAAGGCAAATGACTCAAGAGGTATCCATGTATATCTTAATGTTTTGGCAAAATAACCATATACATGAAATGAAATCACATGATCATAACATAAATCCAAATGGGAATACAAGTTTAAGAATGTAATGATCATCAACATAAGGCTATACTAGTACATCTAATAGGTTCAAATAAGCATTCAAGTACACATATCAATAGATTTATTTGTGCCCATAATATGTAAAAGTATAAATCATAGTGTTGACAAAAACTAACATTTAAACTAATATTCAAATCATGAAGTACAAATAAATTTTGAGAAAACAAAAGAATTTATCCATAAAAATAGAATCATGTGCAATACTTGAAGAATAGATAACTAGTTTAAATGGATTTTTGACAAACTAGTTAAAGATCCTTAAAAAAATAAGATCATATGTATTTCATGAATACTACTAAATACATAAAAGTTCAAGCACTCATATTCCATAAAGCTCCAATTATATATTTTCTTAAAGATAGAGTGTTCAAAGGTTATGTAATAGTGTCTACATGAAAATAGTCATTGAAGCCCAAAACGATCATAAGTCAAATTTTTAACAACAAATCATGAAAAATCATTTTTCACTAAAATCAACAATTTTCATGGTATATGTACGGTTTATACAAATCTAACAATATGCATACATATCCCAAAAATAAAAGAGTCTATTAAATGTTTGCATGAAGGCAAGAGACTCACGGGTATACATGTATATTTATTAGATTTGAATTAAGCATGCATATACATGAAGTAAATCACAAAAATTGGCAAAACATGTATATATGAGAATTATCAAAACTAGATTATACATATGCATAAAGTGGATACAAGTGAGCATGAAGTTCAATTATTTAAGAGTCAATTGTAATTCACTATTTGTATATGTATACATACAAGTTTGATATATTCTACATCTAAGCATGTAAATACCACATGAAGCACAAATCAAACAAAATCATGAACATGCTATGAATGTATGAAATAAGTAAAAGCATGTATATAAAAATAGGAGTTAAGAAATTGTTACCAACTTCAAAGCTCCAAGTATGGTGGTCTTTTCCACCAAAATTCCTTGATAGCAATGCATCCAAAAGTTTGTCCACCATGTTCATTGCATTCGCTACCAAGGCACCAATCCTCTCACGTTTTGTGAGAGCCTCCACCTATATCAAAATCAAAGGGTGGGGGTTTTGGTACCCATGTTTTCTTGGGTCCTTTGGGGTTAGCATTGTTGTAAGGAACCCAAAATCTATTATACTTAGCAAAATATAAATATGGTTTCTTATCAAAACAATATCTTGCTAGATGGCCTTTGCGGCCGCAATGTGTACAAATGTACACCTTAGCATGATGCTTATGAGTGTGATTGTGATCGTGATGTGCACCATAAGCATGAGCATGATGTGTATGTGCATGAGCATGGGGAACTTGTTTCTTTTGAAACAAAGATTCCAACTTAGAATGATTGAATGCACATGTGCTCAAATTAGAGCTCAAATTTTCTATCTTATTTTTCAAATTCTTAATCTCATTAGTTGTGGCATGTAAAGCATGATGAGATGAAGAGACAATTTTCTTTTTCTTTTTAGAAACAAAGTCTTTTTCCTTTTCAACAAATTTTCTTTTCAAAGTAATATTTTCTTGAAAAATATTTTCCTTTTGTTTTTCCACCAAAATGATCTTATCCTTCAAAATAGTGTTCCCTTCACACAAATCATTTAATTTAGACATAAGGGAAACATTTTCATTTTTCAAATCCTCTTTTTCTTTTTCTAAACATGCAAGTTTATTTCTAAAAGAATCATTTTCTACATGCATGCAATCAATGTTCTTTTTCAAATCTTTATTATTCTTTTCTAAGCATGCAATGTTATCTCTACATGAATCATGTTCATTATGCATGCAAGCAATGTCCTTTTTCAAAATTTTATTTTCTTTCTTAATTATGTCATATCTTTCAAGCAATAATTGGCATAAAGAATTTAGCTCATCATATGACATACTAGCATCCTCATCATCGGATTCGGTATTTACCTCAAGGGGGTCATCCCCTTGGACCATGTAGCACTTGTTGGAGGTGTCGCTTCCAACATCCGAATCGCTCCCGGCATAATATAGATCCTTTTCGCCAAGGGAGGTGATGATGTTCCAAGCTACAAAAGCCGAATCAATATTAGCAACCCTAAATAAGTAATCATCATTTAGGGTACTCTTCAAAGCATTTAGGGCTTTTGCATTACCCTCAATATACTTGCTATTGTTAATATATGAATCATTAAATGTAGCAAGATAGACATGAATGCCTAGGGCCTTGAGGAACAAAGACATCTTAACCTTCCAAATTTGGATGTTAAGAATGTCAAAGGTGGGTGGAGACATGAAGTCCATGGTAAGGTGTGTGTGTACAAAAATATTGTGATTAGCCAAAAAGGAGGATCTTTAACTCTTAGGTTGTTAGACCCAATATCAAGAGCACTAGCTCTGATACCAATTGTAAGATCACCTAGAGGGGGGGTGAATAGGTGATGGCTAATCTAAAGGTCACTTATGAACAAATAATGCGGAATTAAAACTAAGTTGACCAAATTAAAACTTCTTCTAATTAAACACTTATGTATAACACAAGAGTGTTGCCGAATTCCCCTTGCGAGGCTCTGGACAAGCTCCTCTAGATTCCCCTTGAATGGGTTGAGGTGCCGCGTTGGCTCTCTTGGTTGAATACTAGTGTTAACAACAATCCCACGCAATTATATATCAATTAAGCACAAGGGTATATATCATGCATATATAAGATGAACACAATAAATTGAATGCAAGATATAAAATAGAGACAAAAAGAGAAAGAGGGAAGAGTAAGCAATCGCAAACACAAAGGGTTTGTTTCGAGGTTCGAGCACACTTGCTCTACATCCCCGCCTTCGACACACGAAGGATTTCCACTATGCAAGATCCCACCGGATCTCTCCTCGGTGCCGTACACCTACAAACCCTCGGACTCCCAAGTCCCGTACACACGCAAGTCCACCGACTCGCCGAGGCCGTACCTCTACCAAAGAGTTCACAACCGAACTCCACACCACAACGAGCACACTTGCCCGCTTCCTCAAAGTACAAAGAAAGGATCTCTTTGATGATCACAACACTTGATCACCTAAAGAGCACTCTCACTACAACACACCTATAGGAATATCTAGCAATGGATAGCTCAAGTGTGGTGTGAGAAAAGCAAGGAAAGACTATGGTGAAAAACTCAAAGAATCACTTAACACTCTCTTGATAAAAACTCTTCCTTTTGATTGGAAGTATTAGCACTCTATTTTGTGGAGAAAACTCTTCTAAAAGTATCAGAAAAACAGCTCAAGAAATCTCCAAAATCTTAACCTCAAAACAATTGACAAGACCCCCTTATATAGGCTGCCAGAAATAGAGCCGTTGGGGTTCTGTCAGTGCTGTCGGTCGACCGCCGGTCGACCGGCCAACGGTCATTTTTCTGACCGTTGCAGCCACCGGTCGACCGGCTCGGTCGACCGATAACCTGGAATGAACTGTCGGTCGACCTATCGGTCGACTGGACATTTTCAGAGAGCAAACTCTCTTGGTCGGTCGACCGACCCGGTCGACCGGCCACTGTGCTGACAACGTGCACAGGGCTGTGCACATCGGTCGACCGGTCCGGTCGACCGACATGGCCTGTCAGCCAGTCTCCAGGTCTGAAAACAGGATTTAAAAATCTTTTATAAAATCCTAAAAATACATAGAAATTCTACAAAAATAGTTTTACCGATATACTTGAAAGAACAAACATGCTTGCACAAAATCAAGACATGTTATAGATGTTTTGGTCTATTTTTGTAACTTGGAAATATTAGCTCAATAACCAAAATGTATTTTTCCAAAACATGTTTTTCCAAACTTATTTTTCTAAATCTTCATCAAATACAAAAACAAGATATTTGAGTTCATTTAAAAGCATGGTGTGTATGGATATGATCCACTACACAATCAATATGGAATATCTATGTTTTTGACATAAAGCTCTAATCATGATTTTGGTTTAAAGATATGAACTATGAAATACCAAAATCCAAGATAAATATTTGTCTCAAAGAAAATCTTTGTTCTAAATAAAAATTCTTTTCTAAACATAAAAATCTTTTATGAAAGCACTTTAAATCAAGAGTTCTAATCAAGAGTGTGTGTGTGTGATATAACTTGAGCAATCCACCAACTATCTATCCTTTACATTTTTACTAAAACAAACATACAAATTCTATACCTAGACCCAAGTCTTCAACTTCTTGAGGTCTTCCCTTGAAGGCTTCTCATCTTCTTGACTTGGTCCAAGCTTGATCCAAAAACTCCTTGGATCACCACATGCAAGCTCCAAATCTTGTTCTTTTATCCTTTGTTGAGCTATGCACCTACTAAGATCTTGATCATGAATCTGTCACTAATTAAACACAAGATCATTAGTAACTATAACTACATGAGTTGATCATCATCAAAACTAGGGTGAAGGGCCTTTGGGCCAACATAACCTTGATTCGTCTTAGGGACAACCAGTGCACGACCAGGTTCCTACTGGTTTATGGTTGTATGATCTCGCTTGGAGGAAGAGAAAGGCTCTCTTTGTGTGTACTTTGAACACGAAGGTCTTGATCAGAGGTGTAATGTTAACTTGATCATAAGGATCCTTAATCAGGGATAATACTTCTTTAAGAACTTGTCATTGATCGGCATCATGAGTAAATCACCATCTGAAGTCATAAGGCGGTATGCTCCGTTTGAATAGACTGTTTCTATTACAAACGGTCCTTCCCATTTAGGCTGAAATTTGCCTTTGGTCTTGTGCGTCATAATCATCGGTCGTCTGACGGCTAAAACCAAGTCTCCTTTCTGGAAGACCCTATGTTTGACCTTCTTATTGAAGGCCTTTGAGATTCGAGCTTGATACAACTCGATATGCTGCTGAGCTTGTAGCCGCTTCTCATCTAGGGCTTCGAGCTCTTGGAGACGCAACCGATCATTGTCCTCTGATGTGATCTTAGTCATTAGAGCGACTCGCAATGACGGCATCTGGATTTCCAAAGGTATGACTGCTTCACACTCGTACAACAGGAAAAAGGTGTATTGCCTGTCGGTGTTCGAACCGTGGTCCGGTAGGCCCAAAGACATTCACCAAGCTTTTCGTCCCAATCTCGCTTATTCGAGGAGACGAACTTCTTGAGTAGATTGATGATCGTTTTGTTGAATGCTTCCGCCAAGCCATTAGCGGCGGGATTATAGGCAGTCGATGCCACACTCTGAATTCGGTATTTATCGCAGAACCGATAGAATACTTGGCTTATGAATTGGGGACCGTTGTCGTGGATGATCCGTCTAGGGACACCAAATCGATGGATGACATGGTGTTTGATGAAATTAACCACATTAGATGTTTTGACTTCAACCAGTGGTATAGCTTCTGCCCACTTTGAAAAGTAGTCGGTTATTGCCAGGATGAACCGATGACCTTTTGTCGAAGAGGGGCTTATCGGCCCTACGACGTCTATTCCCCATGCTTCAAATGGCCATGAAGTCCACATGAATCTGACATGCTTTACACCTTCGTGCATATTGGATGGCATCGGCTATCATAGTTGGCCAATAATATCCAAGCCTATGCAGCCTGTCTTTGAGCTTTAGACCTGGCTGATGAGCTCCACATATGCCGTCGTGTGCTTCTTTAAGCGCTTCCTGTGCCTCTAAATGAGAAAGGCAACGGAGGAGAACACCGTCATATGAACGACGGTAAAGTGTCTTCAAAGTTGGATCGTAGTAGAAACGGAGAGACCTTCGTCTGACGGACGCCGCTTCTTTAGGATCGTCTGGAAGCAGACCGTGCAAAGCATAGTCAATGAGAGGAAAGCGCCAATCTCTCGGCTCAAAATCCGTGGAGACATTATAGACTTCTCGGGTTCTTAGCATATGCTTAGAGCATATAAGATGTCGAGTTGCGACTGTGAGGTGATACTCGGTGTCGGCTGGCAAGGCTAGTGTTGTAGCTAATGCAGCAAGAGCATCCGCCTTGGTATTTTGAGATCGAGACACGTGCCCGATGTAGAAGCCTTCGAACAGATTAGCCAATTTGATGGCTGTATGGTAATAAGGTACCAAGTCTTCGTGGCGGACCTCATATTCGCCTTTAACCTGATTGATAATCAGTTTTGAATCGCCGTAGGCTTCGAGGTAGCGTACCCCCATTCCATGGGCGAGCTGAAGGCCAATGAGCAGAGCATTATATTCTGCTACATTGTTGGAGCATGATTCTGTCAGAGAAAATGCTCTGGGAAGGACGTGATTTTTTGGAGAGATAAACACAACCCCCACGCCGGCGATGATCCTGCCCTTAGGACCTATTCGTGATGCTCCATCGAAGAACATCTGCCACACTTCCTCTTCTGTGAAGGTAATAGCTGGTACCTTTGATTGTGCATGATGACATTCTGGGCAAGGAGACTGAACGTCGTCGTTAGGGATCTCAAGCATGCATGTCAGAAAGGATTCTGAATTGGCTAGCGCATCCCTGAGTGCTTCTCTTGTCTATTTTGAGAGGCGAAGCAGCTCGTGTATAGTGATACGAGCTGGGATATTGGCCAGCTGAGCCAATATGTCAAACCGGAAGGGCATATCAAACCCTTGGCCTGGTGGTTTGTTCAACACGTGGTCGAATCGTACCTCCTTAGGCCTCTCTTTTCCCTTGGTTGGGATTGGAGTGGATGCTGACATTGGTACCGACGTCATTTGCCATTGTATCTCGTCAGTAGACTTTTCATACTGCCTCAAGTATGATTTTCCAGATCGGGTGCCCGTCTGTTGAGGCGTATCGGCTTGCGCTACGCACGCGTGCTTCTCTCCTTCTGAATCACTGAGGAAAGCTGACGTAAGATTGCCGTCGTCTGGCAGGATGGAGATGACATTGCAAGATTTGCCCTTCGACTTGGGCATCTTTGAATCCCACTGTTCGTCTTGGATGAGTGGCGGGGATTGGTCCCAGCCGGCAATGGACCGAGTGGAGTGTCACCAGCTGACATCCCACTTGTTGACAACAGAGGGAAGAGGTTTGTTTATTTGTCAACAATTTCCTCAAATCAGACCCGGTTGGGTCTCTACAATCGAGTGCAAAGGCTCTTTTGGGTCGCACATAGGACGATGTCCTGCTCTTTTTATCCCTGCAGAAGGGATTAGCACTGAATAGTGCTTCAGTTTCAGCTTCGCTAATAGGCGCGAACTTAGTGCTGTTGGCCCAAGGTTACAATCACCCATGTTTAGTGTGTTTTGATGATTACAAAACATATTGAGTTATTTGTACTAATATTATTTATTGGTTAAGTGTGTTTCAGGATTCTAACTCAACTAGAATGGTTCTTCCCTAAAGGAAGGTGCTTTGGACTCAAGTCAACTTATTTGGGCTCAAGAAATCAAGTTTTGAAGATCATATGGTGAAAGCCCTCATGAAGCACTTGAAGTCTTTAGAATCATTGTAAGAATAGAATGTTAAAGTTTGAGTTGTGGATATTGGCTCTTGGGCACACACACACAAAATTTGGTTTTGTTAAATTTTGTGTCTTGTATTGAAGTTTTCATATTTAAATTTGGTTTCATGCCTAGTGTATATTTACATGACCCTAAGTTTTACAAAATGGATATCATGTTTAGATCATGTATACATACTCCTACTAGCATGCTACTTAAGTTTGTTTTTAAAACTCAAAACTATTTCACAAAATTTTCCAAGTTCAAATCCTGCTGATTTTTCCTGTTTTAGGCTGACCGGCCGACCGGCGCCAGTGCCAGGACGTGCACGTTTGTGCACGTCTGTCGGTCGACCGCCCGGGTCGACCGACTGAATGCACTTGTTCTCAGTTTTTCTGGGTCGACCGGTCCGGTCGACCGCAAGAAGAGAGCTGTGCTGTCTTTTATGGCGGTCGACCCGACCGGTCGACCGGAGCCAACGACTCCTTGCCAGCTGAGCTGGCGGTCTACCGGACCGGTCGACCGCCAAGCCTGCAACAGCCCAACGGCTCTTTCCTCTTTTGTGCAATTCTGAAATCTGTTTTTTGATCTGCTTTTTGGCAGACTTTTACAGGGTTTTCCAGTTTGTTTTCAGAGCAAATAAGGTCTAAATAAAATGTTTTAAACCCATTTCTCTCCCTATAAATAGAGGAGAAGACTCTCTTACTTAATACCAAGAAAAATCCTCAAGTTTTCATTATTTTCAAAAGAGAAGAAAAATTGTTTAAGGCTTTCACTTCCAACTCCTTTTGAGCTAGTTTTTCAGTTGTGTTTGATAGCTAATATCACTCTACAACTGAGGTTTTCTCACTACACTTCATAGAGCCAAAGATTCCTAACTCATTCTATAGTGAAGTTGTAAAAAGAGTAAGAGTGTTGTAAAAGAGTTTGGTGATCTTGTTGTGATCACTCTTGTTCTTCTTCTTGTTCTTGTGGAGACACCTCTTCGGTAGAGGTTATTGTAATTGGTGGAGCTCGGTGCTCGGGTCTTCGGTAGACCGTTGTAAGCGTCCTCAGTGGATAGTGGAAACCCTTCACGGAGGTGAAGGCGGGGAGTAGAGCGGTGGCTCGAACCTCGAAACAAATATCTTGTGTTTGCGATTGCCTTGCGTCAATTCTTATTTTTAATTTCTCTTGCACTATATTGCTTTCAATTACTTGCTTGTGATCTTGTTTCCTTTGTGCTATTATTTCAATCTTGTGTTACTTGTGATATATTGTGTGCATCTCACTATTCATCCATCATACTTTGCCTTGATCGATCATATCTCATACAACAAGGTTGCATTGCGCACCTCTAACCCATTCAAGGGAATTGGGAGGAAGGAGTTCAAAACCTCTCACGGGGTATTCGGCTCTTAGTCTTGTTTTGAGAGATCGTTGCATTATTCATCATACTTAGTTTTAAAAAGATCATTAGATTAGCAATTACACCTATTCACCCCCCTCTAGGTGTTTTTCAATTGGTATCAGAGCTTGGACTCTAGGATTTGGCTTAACACCTTAGAGAGATCCTAATTTTGCTAATCATTTCATTCATACTCACTTAGTAAAGATGGCCGATGGTATCAAGACACCCCCTAAGTTTGATGGACTTAACTTTCCCATATGGAAGGTTAAGATGACCGTTTTCTTGCAATCTCTAGGTAGCCGAGTTGCAAAGGCCGTGACCAAACCCTTTAGTGCACCCCCCGGTGATGAATCTACTTGGTTCGAAATTGAGACCAAAGAATTTGATGCCAATGCTAGGGCTCACTATGCACTACTTCAAGCCCTTAATGATGATGATATAGCTAGAGTTATTCATTGCAAGTCCGCATATGAAATTTGGACACATTTGCTAGTTACACATGAAGGGACTTCACAAGTGAAGAGGGCTAAGATAGACCTTCTTCGGTCCCAATATGAGAACTTTAGCATGCAAGAACATGAAACCATAGATGATATGGTTACAAAATTTACAAAGATCACTAATGGACTTTCTTCTCTAGGTGATGGTATTGACAATGATCAAAGGTGAGAAAGATCATCCGGGCTCTTCCTCCTTCATGGGAAGTAAAGGCAACTACCTTGAAGGAACTCAATGACAAAGAGGAGATGGAGCTCATAGGTCTCATTGGGAACCTCAAAACCCATGAGATGGAAAGAAAGGCAAGGGAGGACATGGCTCCTTCAAAGAAGAAGACTATAGCCTTCAAATGTCAATCATCACACTCCGACGAAGATGATGAAGAAGAAGATGACGAAGAGCTCTCACTTCTAGTCAAGAATGTTCGGAGGATGTATAACAAGGCCAAGTTCCAAGGTAGAAAGAGATGGCAAGGAGGCAAAGAAGAAAGGAAGATTATTTGCTTCAATTGTCAAAGACCGGGACACATTGTAGCGGAGTGTCCGGATAAAGTGAAGCCCTCCACCTCAAAGAAGCCTTACAAGAAGAAGGCAATGAAAGCTACATGGGATTCCGAGAGCGAATCCGAGGAGGAGATTGACACCGCCAACATGTGCTTCATGGCTAATGAAAGCACAAGCAAGGTAACCCCTTCCACTTCTCTTAATGATGAACTTTCCATGGATGAATTAGGAGAAGCATTTGTAGAACTTTCACATAACTATGACTCTCTTAAGAAAAAGTATCTAAAAATGAAAAAGGAAAATGAATCACTTAATCATCAAGTCTTTATTATTTCTAAAGAAAAAGATGAATTACTTTCCACTCTTGTTTCCACCCAAAAAGATTTTGACAAATATAAGATTTCTTGTAAAGGCAAGTCCCCACTAGTTGATTCTAATGAGATTACCCTGCTTAAAGAAAGAATAGACTCATTAGGAATTGTTTTGAAAAATTGTGAGTTTGATAAGAAGAAGATAGAGACTATGTTTCCTAAGAAACAAGCCCCTAAGAAAATGTTCACCATGCTCATGCTCATGTTCATACCACACAACCTTTACATCGTGGCAAACCCCCAAAGCATGCTCACACTTCACACACACATCATGCATTCATGTATGGAAGAGTGTTCTCATGTTCACATTGTGGGCGGAAAGGACACTAAGCCAATTTTTGCTATGATAGACTAAGTGCATCTTTTCATAATGTTTGGGTTCGAAACACTAACTTTCAAGGACCCAAGAAAGTTTGGGTACCAAAGTCAACAACTTTGTTAATGATATAGGTACCTTCCAAAGCCCAACGACGTAGAGGATTGTGGTATCTTGATAGTGGTTGCTCAAGGCACATGACTTGGGACATCAACAACTTTGCAACCCTATCAAGATACCATGAAGGTGGCACCGTCACCTTCGGAGATGACGCCAAGGGTAAAATCATCGGTATTGGTAATGTAAAACTTGGCACATCCCCTTTAATTGAGAATGTAGTTTTAGTTGATGGCCTCAAGCATAACCTCTTGAGTATTAGTCAACTTTGTGACAAAGGTTTTGATGTTGTTTTTGATAATGTAGTTTGTAAAGTAATTGATAGAATTTCTAATACTTGTGTGTTTTCCGATTTTCGTGAAAGTAATGTTTATATGATAGATATGTCTAATATGTCTTGTAATATTACTTGTTTAAAAGCCCTCGATGATGACTCTTGGTTGTGGCATAGAAGATTAGGCAATATTTCTTTTGACCATATTTCTAGGTTAAACACAAAGGAAATGGTGAAAGGTATTCCTTGTTTGAATTTTGAAAAGGACCGAGTTTGTGACGTATGTCAATTTGGGAAACAAACTAAGTCTTCTTTCAAGTCAATTAAGGATATCATGACATCACGTCCTTTGGAGTTAATCCATATGGATCTATTTGGCCCTACACAAACCAAAAGTCTAAGTGGGAGTAGATTTGCTTTTGTATTGGTTGATGACTTTTCACGATTTACTTGGGTTTTCTTTCTTGAACACAAAATCAAGCCTTTTCACATTTTCAAGCCTTTAAGAAAAGAGTTGAAAAGGAAAAAGATACTTCAATTTTAAGAATAAGAAGTGATAGAGGAGGTGAGTTCATTAACCTACCCTTTACCACTTTTTGTGAAGAACATGGAATTAAGCATGAACTTTCTTGTCCTAGAACTCCACAACAAAATGGAGTAGTTGAACGGAAAATCGAACTTTGTAAGAGATGGCTAGGATAATGCTAAGTGAATATGGTCTACCACATTATTTGTGGGCCGAGGCCGTTAATACATCATGCTATATATCAAATCGTGTTTTCTTGTGTAAAAATACTTCAAAAACTTCTTTTGAAATGTACTTTTCTAGAAAACCAAATGATTCATATTTCAAGGTTTTTGGATGCAAATGTTTTGTTTTAAATACAAAAGATAATTTAGGAAAATTTGATGCTAGATCTTATGAGGCTATTTTTGTTGGTTATTCTAGCACTAGCAAGGCTTATAGAATCTTCAATAGATCATCTTTGACTATTGAGGAATCTATACATGTTAAGTTTGAAGAATCTAACTTGTTTGTTAAGAATGTTGTAAAAATGATGCATTGGATGAAGGCTTGGAGAAAGTGACCTTGGAGGATACACCTACTATGGGAGACAAGCCAAAGGATGATGAAGGAAGTGAAGCTAAAGTAGAAGAGGCTCAAGGACATGAAATTCAATCAATTGACGTGGAGCCTACTCAACAACTTCCAAAGGGTTGGAGATACAATCCTCATCATCCCAAGGACCTCGTCATATGTGAAGTATCAAAAGGGGTAACCACTCGCTCTAAACTTCATGATTATTGTGGTCATTATGCATTTATTTCTCATGTTGAACCCAAGAACGTCCTCGAAGCCGAGGCCGATTCATATTGGTTGCTAGCTATGCAAGAGGAACTCAATCAATTTGAGCGCAACCAAGTTTGGCACCTTGTTCCTAGGCCCCACGATAGACCAACAATTGGTACTAAGTGGATCTTTAAGAACAAGTTGGATGAATCGGGTAACGTTGTTAGGAATAAAGCTAGGTTAGTTGCCCAAGGTTACACTCAAATCGAAGGAATCGATTTTGAAGAAACCTTTGCACCCGTAGCACGGCTTGAAGCCATACGGATGACACTAGCATTTGCCTCATATAAAGATTTTAAATTGTTTCAAATGGATGTTAAAAGTGCTTTTCTAAATGGTTTTATTGAAGAGGAGGTGTATGTTGAACAACCCCCCGGGTTTGTTGACCATACACATCCGGATTTTGTTTTTAAATTAGATAAAGCTCTTTATGGTTTAAAACAAGCCCCTAGGGCTTGGTATGAAAAACTTTCTTCATTTTTGATTTCAAATGGTTTTAAGAAAGGTAAAATTGATACAACCTTGTTTACAAAACATGTAGAAAAAGAAATACTTATTGTACAAATTTATGTAGATGATATTATTTTTGGTTCTACTAATGAATCTCTTTGCCAAGCTTTTGAGTCATGCATGAAGGATGAATTCGAAATGTCTATGATGGGGGAGCTCAACTATTTCCTTAGACTCCAAATCAAGCAAAAGAAGGATGGGATCTTCATCAATCAAGCCAAGTACACAAAGGAACTAATCAAGAGGTTCGGGCTTGAAGGATCTAAAGTAAGCAAAACTCCCATGGCAACAACTACAAAGCTTGACAAGGATGAACAAGGTAAAAGTGTAGACATTAAATTATATCGTAGCATGATAGGTAGCTTGCTTTATTTGACGGCTAGTAGGCCGGATATCATGTTTTCCGTTTGTCTTTGTGCACGTTTTCAATCTTGTCCTAAAGAGTCTCACATAATTGCGGTTAAACGCATAATTAGATACCTTAAGGGCACCATTGAAATGGGTTTGTGGTATCCGAAAATCGGCCAATTTTCTATGACTAGTTTTTCGGATGCCGACTATGCGGGTTGTAGGGTAGATAGGAAGAGCACAAGTGGAACATGTCAATTTCTAGGTAATTGTCTTGTATCTTAGTCTTCCAAAAAGCAAAATTCGGTAGCCCTATCAACCGCCGAGGCGGAGTATGTTGCGGCCGGAGCTTGTTGTGCACAAGTTCTTTGGATGAAACATACTCTCCTTGACTATGATTTACACTTTGATCATGTTAAAATATTTTGTGATAATACTAGTACTATTCACATGACAAAGAATGCTAATCAACATAGTAAAACCAAACACATTGACATTAGGTATCACTTTCTTAGAGATCATTATGAGAAAGGTGATATTGATATTGATTATGTTTCTACCGATTTTCAACTTGCCGATATTTTTACTAAACCTCTAGATTATGCTAGATTTTCATTTATTTGTGGTGAGTTGAATGTTTGCATTATGGATTCTTAAAAATAAAATTTTCAATTGTTTTGTTTTAACCCTTTTTGATGTATGACAAAAAGGGGAGAATAAGTTTAAGTTTGATATTATTTGAGTTTTATTTTATGGAGAAAAAGGAAGTTTTTGATATTTAAGTTTTTGACAAAACTATTGTGTTTTAAATGCTTTATGTATTGTGTTTCCAATAGTCATTTTTATACATAGCATTATTTGAGGGGGAGTTTTTCAAACTCTTCTTCCATTTTTTGTTTAAATAACTTATATGTTTTGTCATCATCAAAAAGGGGGAGATTGCTGGCCCAAGGTTACAATCACCCATGTTTAGTGTGTTTTGATGATTACAAAACATATTGAGTTATTTGTACTAATATTGTTTATTGGTTAAGTGTGTTTCAGGATTCTAACTCAACTAGAATGGTTCTTCCCTAAAGGAAGGTGCTTTGGACTCAAGTCAACTTATTTGGGCTCAAGAAATCAAGTTTTGAAGATCATATGGTGAAAGCCCTCATGAAGCACTTGAAGTCTTTAGAATCATTATAAGAATAGAATGTTAAAGTTTGAGTTGTGGATATTGGCTCTAGGGTACACACACACAAAATTTGGTTTTGTTAAAATTTGTGTCTTGTATTGAAGTTTTCATATTTAAATTTGGTTTCATGCCTAGTGTATATTTACATGACCCTAAGTTTTACAAAATGGATATCACGTTTAGATCATGTATACATACTCCTACTAGCATGCTACTTAAGTTTGTTTTTAAAACTCAAAACTATTTCACAAAATTTTCCAAGTTCAAATCCTACTGATTTTTCCTGTTTCAGGCTGACCGGCCGACCGGCCCGGTCGACCGGCGCCAGTGCCAGGACGTGCACGTTTGTGCACGTCTGTCGGTCGACCGCCCGGGTCGACCGACTGAATGCACTTGCTCTCGGTTTTTCTGGGTCGACCGGTCCGGTCGACCGCAAGAAGAGAGCTGTGCTGTCTTTTGTGGCGGTTGACCGGAGCCAACGGCTCCTTGCCAGCTGAGCTGGCGGTCGACCGCCAAGCCTGCAACAGCCCAACGGCTCTTTCCTCTTTTGTGCAATTCTGAAATCTGTTTTTTGATCTGCTTTTTGGCAGACTTTTACAGGGTTTTCCAGTTTGTTTTCAGAGCAAATAAGGTCTAAATAAAATGTTTTAAACCCATTTCTCTCCCTATAAATAGAGGAGAAGACTCTCTTACTTAATACCAAGAAAAATCCTCAAGTTTTCATTGTTTTCAAAAGAGAAGAAAAATTGTTTAAGGCTTTCATTTCCAACTCCTTTTGAGCTAGTTTTTCAGTTGTGTTTGATAGCTAATATCACTCTACAACTGAGGTTTTCTCACTACACTTCATAGAGCCAAAGATTCCTAACTCATTCTATAGTGAAGTTGTAAAAAGAGTAAGAGTGTTGTAAAAGAGTTTGGTGATCTTGTTGTGATCACTCTTGTTCTTCTTCTTGTTCTTGTGGAGACACCTCTTCGGTAGAGGTTATTGTAATTGGTGGAGCTCGGTGCTCGGGTCTTCGGTAGACCGTTGTAAGCGTCCTCGGTGGATAGTGGAAACCCTTCACGGAGGTGAAGGCGGGGAGTAGAGCGGTGGCTCGAACCTCGAAACAAATATCTTGTGTTTGCGATTGCCTTGCGTCAATTCTTGTTTTTAATTTCTCTTGCACTATATTGCTTTCAATTACTTGCTTGTGATCTTGTTTCCTTCTTTGTGCTATTATTTCAAGCTTGTGTTACTTGTGATATATTGTGTGCATCTCACTATTCATCCATCATACTTTGCCTTGATCGATCATATCTCATACAACAAGGTTGCATTGCGCACCTCTAACCCATTCAAGGGGAATTGGGAGGAAGGAGTTCAGAACCTCTCACGGGGTATTCGGCTCTTAGTCTTGTTTTGAGAGATCGTTGCATTATTCATCATACTTAGTTTTAAAAAGATCATTAGATTAGCAATTACACCTATTCACCCCCCCTCTAGGTGTTTTTCAAGTGCTTGACGCACTAGAAAGCGGAGCATGCTGTGGTGCTTTATCCGCTATGCTGCTGCAAAGAGGATGGACCCGGTGAGTACACTGAGGTACAGTAGCTTTGCTCATATGAACGAGGCTGGCACAAGGCGTTGCTGCTCTTGAATTGGGCGACGGTATGATTGCCGTCGTGACTTCATGGTTGGTAGCATTGCTGGAGCAGAGAGGCCTCTTGCTTTTTTCTTTGCGAGAAAGGCGCGGTTTTGGCGTAGCTACGCCTGAAGCTTCGGCCAGAGACTTCTGTTTAGGCCTCCACATCCGCTTTGGCAGAGGGTACTTAGGTTCACAAGAAACCTGATTAGCCGCACGCGAGGCTGGAGGGTGTTGGCAGAATTCTGCTCCTGACTTCTGTTCTGAAACCTTAGCCGTGGAGACCTTCCTATGCTTCCGTGCTCGAAGCATTGGACCACCCCCAGAGAGGACTTCTTCAAATCTTCCTTGGTCGAACTGGACCACCATGTTCTCACGAGTAAAGGAATCAGACTGCGGACGTGCTTCCTTGTTGCGCCAAATAATCGCAGTAGGTTCGCAGAGAACCTTTTCTATCTCCGCAGAGACTTTCCTTGAAGATTTAGCCAGAGAAGCTCTGGCTGCACCGGCTTTTCTGAATTTAGAATTAGACCCGAGGGTCTGTTCGTCGCATTGCGACACTTGATTCTCGGCAGTGGAGAATTTCTTCCCCAGCGGAGTCGCCATCTTGTTTTCCATTGAAATTGCAAAGGGGAAAACTTACAAAAAAGGGTTTGAGGAGCTAAATTACAAGTATTCTTAAAAAGATTACAAGTAGATCTCCTCAGAGATTCTGGAGAAGTGTGTCGATAGGAGTCTGGTCAGCGCGCGACCACTTTGTCCCTTTGACGATGCGAGCGATGAGATTCCCTTCTCGCCTGGTTCGGGGAATCAGAGAATAGAAGGTTGGTAGAACCCTCTTGCTGCTTCTCAAAACCGCCTTCAATTAGGAATTTCTTCTCGCCTGGTTCTGGAGATTCCTTGAGAAGAAGGACGATGTTAGGGTATCAACACCCTGGATAGAGAAAGCAATTCTCTAAAAGATCTCTGAATTCGAGAGCGCACGGTGCTTTTTGAAGAAGTCTCTGCTTATGGAGTCCTCTCTCTTGCGTATGTGCCTGGTCTAAGCCTTTTCTCTCCTCTTCTCTCTTCCTTGTGCCCCTGGTGGGCTATTTAAAGGGAGAGCAAGGGTATAATCGTCCCTTGAAAATATGGAAACAGATTGAATCAAATCTGTTTAAATCTGGAAAGTAGCCTTGCTGCGAGGTTAGGATCAGCTTCTGCGAAGCTAGAATTGGCAGGTCGGTTGACCTTCTTGATCCTTTCCATATCGTTGGAGGATTTCCCCTGATCTTCTTACTCGTTTTAGGAGAGTCAAGAGATTGTGGCAATCAACTGCCAAATTTGATCTCTGATTTGATCTTAATTGGATTTGATCTGATTGGATTCGATCTCATCCGGAGATTTGATTGGTCAAAGGTTGACCATAGCAGACCAATGGCGGAGCTGTCCGCATTGAGCTCGTAGCGGAGCTAGAGGCAGCTTCTGGCGAAGTCCGAAAGAAACCCTTTGGCGGAGTTGGAATTCCTCTGTGGCGAAGTTGCGAGTTAGCTTCTTGGCGAGGCTTCGAATGGCTTCGAGGCGAAGTCGAGTGATATTAGCCTCTCAAGCGAGGCTATCCCTTTGGGCTCATGCAATGCTAAGTGTTAGCACCTTAGACCTGCTGAGGTCTGTTTAGAAACAATCCGGGTTCACTGTCTGCTTGCTAGATCAGTGGAGTCCAAGTTGCTTCCTTGTCCCTCGGAGATGGGTGAAAACTGGTCTTCAGCTCGTCTGTCACTTGTCTTTTGTAAATGTCAACAAGTTTAGACATTGTTCGGACCAATAAGAATCTTGTCTTTTTTAAGTGTCAACACCAGCAGAGTTGCCATCTTTTGTTTGGTCGAAAAAGAGTTCTTGGTCGATGTAAGATTTTTTTTGAGTAGCTGAAAAATTATAGCGGAACGATTCCGATTACAAAAGAGGGAAGAAGACTCGGTTCTCCCATTTGTTTAAAGCTGGGTTCTTCGAGTGGCAATGGAGAGTGATTATTGTTCTCCATTGACCGGCTGACTTTCTAACTTTTCTTCAGGATGCTCTCGAAGACAAATCAGAGAGGAACTCTATTTTTAACACACAAAATGTTTAGAGTCCACTAACAACTCGTTTCTCCTTTTCTCCAAAAGTCCTCTCTTTAAATTCAAAAAGAGTCCTCCCCCTCTTCATAGCTACTCAGGCTATTTATATGGAATCATGGGGGTATTATCGTCCCCTAAAATTCTCCCATAATGGGATTAACTTCCCCATTACACGGAGAGTTAAATGACCCAGTAATGGGGGTCTATTACAAGAGAAACGCGGGTCTCTGCTGGATGCAGACTCATGTTCCTTGTTATTGACGCGGACGTCTCAAAACGAGGAGTTGCTCAGACTCGCGTTTGATGTGAGACGCGAGGTTTCTCAGACCTGCATCTGAAGTAGAGCGCCAAGTTGCTCAGACCTGCGCTTGACATGGAATGGGGAGTTACTTAGACTCGCATTGGATGGAACACGGAGTTACTCAGACTCGCGTCGAACGTGGGCTAACTCAGGCCTATGTCTGAAGTCTTTGTGCTTTGGGAAGCGAGGTCCGCGTTTCAGTTCAAAACGCGACCTTCGCATTGAAGTGAGGTCCGCGTCTGATGACTTATCCTTGGTGATTTTTGGACAGCATATACTTGTGGCTAAGCTTCTCTCACGAATCTCTCGCCTAGATGAATTACACCCTTAGAAATTATAAAGTCATTGGGATTCTCTTGGAATACAATGAAGTCCACCCCTAAGGATTTTTTAATAGACCATAGAACTCTCCTAGTCCTAAACAAACTCCATCAATTAGAATAAAGAAAACTTGAATCCAACTCGGACTCAAAATAGATCCAAAAAAGAAAACTGCCAGATCCGATATTAATTAACCTTCACGATGTATTCATGTGATAATCCTAATAGTCTGCCCCTTGATTTAAATAAATTCAAGTCTGAGAATAGCAACCATGCTCCATGTGATCACATCCACGCACAATTGAACAAACTTGATTTCATCTCCATCTCACTCCCTCTTCTCCATAACCCCCTCATGGGGTCACAACTTGATTAGGTCAAATAAGTTCAGGCCTAACCTGAACTTTATCACCTAATGATCTCCTTAATCCACACAGGATTTATGAGAATTTGCTCCACCATGGAGTAAAGATCTGGACTACCTTGTTGAACATTTGAGCCTGAATCCATCGTAGTCTCTAATTTTTCCATGACCACCGTTTACAAGAGGATAACTACAATACAACAACTATAACTTTTGAATTTCGTAACATGTACACATTGTCGACACGTTCGGCTTGAAACATCATGGGCCTCTTTGAAAACTTTCATAAGATCACATTTTGAACTGAAACAGAACCTTTCCTCTTGTAGGGCTCCAAGAGAGATGAGATTGTAACTTGATTCGGGAACATGACAAACTTCTTGAAAAGTAGTGATGAATTTATCATGAGACCAAAACTGAGTTGTTCCTTTGCCAATCACGTTGCTTGTAGCAGAATTTCCCATGAAGACTTCTCTCCCTTGAACTGAAGTGTATAAAGAGAACATCTTCCTATTGTAACTAATATGCTGTGAACATCCAGAATTTATGACCCATCTATTTTTGTTACCAGCTGATCTGTAACAGATAAACGTTGCACTGTTCTTCATCTCCTCCAACCAGTTCAGTGACATTAGCATCTGATTGATTCTTCTTTCGAAGCCAACACTCAAGTCTAATATGTCCCTTCTTATGATAGTAGTTGCACATCAAATTCTTGTGTTTTGAGTTACCCGTGGAACTTCCATTATTAATCTTCTCCCTTGAATAATGAACTTGCCTGAAATCATCATGATAAGACTCACCCGTCAACTGGGTGTCAATTTTGACCTTGTTGAGCAGATGCTTGATTGAAAAAAGAAAATCAATTGAAAGAAATGTCAAGAGTTAAGATCAAAAAGTTCTTAGTCTCTTCTCAGTGCAACCGTATAGCAGAGGCTAGACGGGTCGATCCACAGGGAGAGATTGAAATCACGTAGTGGGGGGGTGAATAGGTGAATATACTAATCAATGCACAAATTTAAAAATGAGATGATGCAACGATCATTCAAAGTAAGATTAGAAGCCGAATACCCCGTGAAGGGCTCTGAACTCCTTCCTCGTGATTCCTCTAAATATGAGTTTGAGGTGCGCAATGCAATCTTGTTGTGAGAGTATAGATCGACAATATAAGAATGAATGAATAGAAAGTAAACAACACAAGTAAACCAATCGCAAACACAGAGATTTGTTTCGAGGTTCGAGCACCCAGCTCTACGTCCCCGCCTTCACTTAGAAGGATTTTCGATCCACTAGAATTTTCACAAAGAATTATAACCACTAGGGAGTACCCAACTCCTCAATCACACTCCTCTAGTCCAGAGGTAGTGGAGACACAAATACAACAATCACTTGGTGATCAAAAGACCACAAACTCTCTTTTGAAAAATTTTTCTTCACAAAAATCCTAGAGAATAATATATAAGATTGAAGCTCAAGGTTTTGTAAGTGATATAAAAACAGAAGAGAGATTTTAAGAACCAAAAACTTTCAGAAAACTTTTGAAAATAATAGCTCAAAACTTAAATAAAAGCTCTTTCTCAAGAAAACTTAAAACTTTTGATCTTTGAATTTGTTATACTGAAAACCTCTACCCTAATGACCCCTTTATACAGGATTTAGGAAGAGTAAATATAGAAAACTTTTACCTGAATAAAAGAGGAAGAAATTGACCCTCTAATACAGCTAACCACATTTTTTTTAACTTAAACACGTTTTAAAAAACATGTTAAAAATCAGCCTCCAAAAAATTAGCCATTACTGTCAATCTGGCAGATTGGTCAACTTTGAGCACATTTTTCAGGCTGCAAACGTCCGAATTCAGAATTAGGGAATAATTTATAAATCTTTAAGTCTTATTTTTAATGCAACTGAAATCAACTCAATATCATTTTGTATTAGAAAGTTATCAATAAAACACTGATAGGTGTCAAATCAGAAACTGTAAGCTGTTTTCAGAACAAGAACAGAATGCAATCAAATATTTGACATCTTTAAAATTTGAATCTGAAAAAGATTATTGAATAAGAAATTTAGATCTGAAAGTTATCTTTGAAATTCAAGTCAAATCATGTTATTTGAATATAAGAATAAAAAGTTATGATAACAAATATAAAAGGGTGTTAAGCAGATCAGCAGAACTAAAACTTGTTCAAATCTAAAACCCAATATATGTACTTGAAATCCAAAACCGGTTAAACCAAAAATCAAACGTATTGAATTTTTTGAAATCACCTAGAGGGGGGTGAATAGGTGATAATGCTAATCTAGTGAACTAAATGCGGAATTTAAAAACTAATTGCAATTACACTAAATGAGTGATGCACACACAACCAAGCCATGCATATAAATGTGAATAATCAATATGAAATAATGCAAGGCACAAAGTAAAGAGAAAGAGAGAGTAAGAGTCAATGGATCAAGTGCAAACAACAAGATATGTTTCGAGGTTCGAGCACCCAGCTCTACGTCCCCGCCTTCACACAGAAGGATTTCAACTCCACTAGCTTGTCCACACAGGACTCCCACAAAGGGAACCTCCACCGAGGATTTGGGGCAATACAATCACAAGGAGTACCCAACTCCTCTCTTTACAACCACAACCTCCTCCTAGAGGCAAAGCACCAAGCCAACAATCAATCACCTCACAACTTGAGGGATAAGCACAAAGTAACACAAGGATCACCTCACAACTTGAGGGATACAACCCAAATGCACAACCTCCTCAAAACAATGAGGGAAAGGCACAAAGCCAAGCAAAGATTGGGTTTACAACTTGGTGGTCTAATAACCACAAACAATTTCTTTCCCACACAAGGATCCTATAGAATGAGATAGTAGATGTAGCTCAAGTGTGGAAAACAAAGTATTTAAAACAAAGAAAATCACTTGGGAAATCACCACAAAGATATAGAATGAATGAACCAAAATCAATTCCAAAAAGACTATTTTTCTTTGAAATAATGAAACACTTTTAATCAATAAAGATTGATCTTTTTAGCACAAAGAAACTCTTTTTAAACTTGTGAAAACACTAGAGAAAGTTCAGAAATTTTGCCAAAAAATTCTTAGTGAAAACTGGCCATTAATGGGGTATTTATAGCCCATTAAAAAATATAGCCGTTGGCAGCAAAATCTGCCAAAAATGAACTACCGGTCGACCGGACGGTCGACCGGCCAACGGTCCATTTTTGACCGTTGGCAGCTACCGGTCGACCGCGCGGTCGACCGGACCCAGATACAGAGAGCAGCAGCTCTCTGTACGGTCGACCGCACGGTCGACCGGGTGCAACCCGAGAGCAACTTGCTCTCAGTCGGTCGACCGTGCGGTCGACCGGCTTATGGGTAAGCCAGCGTGCACGTATCCGTGCACGTCGGTCGACCACTACGGTCGACCGGCTACTTGGTCCAGTCGACCGTCCGGTCGACCGACCTAGCCTGGCAGCAGCAGTTCTGGTCAGAAAAACATGTAATTTTTAATCCTAAAAATTTCTCATAAAAATCTCTAAAATTACACAAAAATAGTTTTACCATTTTATATTGAAATATAAACTTGTGTTAAAAATTTCAACACAAATTTCAAACATTATGAACCATTTTTGTGTCTTACAAATTTTGCCGAAAACCAAAACCTGTATTTTTCCAAACTTGAATTTTCTAAATGAAAATCCGATTTTTTCAAAACTCATCCAAATACAAAAACATGATATTTAATCACTTTGAAGCATGTTGCATATGGATATAATCCAATATACAAGAAACATATATATATATATCATAGTTTTTTTACTTTAATTCCAAAAATATGTTTTGTTAAAACACAAAACCTAAAACACATGAATAGGTATATCAAACTAAGTTTGTCTAACTAGTTGAAGCATACATGTATATAGAACAAATCTAATATACATTAAACCATGTAAACTTGTTTTTGATATAATATCTATTCATTAAAACCAAGATCGGTTAAACCAAACAGACTGAAAACCAAACCAAAACATGAAACGTGTGTGTTGTGAACTTGAGCATATCATACTATTCTAATCTTTACAAATGGATCTAAACAAACTCTAAACTATGGTACCGATGTCTTCTTGTAGAGTGCCGTCTCCAAGCCGACTCGATCCAAAACTCCGTGATTCACCGAGCTTGACTCCAATGAGTGCTATATATGATCTTGTCGCTCGGGCTCTTAAATCACCATGTGAATGCTTCCAAATCCTCTTGTTGAAGCTAATCACCAACTAATATCTTGATTAATGATCTGAAACTAAACATCACAAGATTATTAGTACACATAACTACATGAGTTAATCATCATCAAAACTAGAGTGGAAGGCCTTTGGCCTACAATCTTCCCCTTTTTGATGATGACAAAACTCATGGAGTTATATATGCATGGATTAAAGTTAAGCTTCAAAGAAGCTCCCCCTTAACTCATGCATCTCAATAAACAATCAAATATATGCAATGAATACTAAACATGCTCTTGATATCAATTAAATAAAACAAATAATTCTTCAAAACAAACCCTTGATACCAATTGCAAAACCAAACTAATGATACCTTTTACAAGCTCTTGATACCAAAAATAAACATGTTCTTTAAATAATGCTTTTGATACCAATTGAACTTAATAAAAACATAAAACATGCATAGTCAAAAACATGCATATAAACTCAAATTCTTCTCCCCCTTTTTGTCAATCATCAACAAAGGGGTTAAAAATAAGACAAATAAAAACATATTCTTCTTCCCTTTTTGTTCAAAACAAAGAATCATAAAGGGTTAAAACACACAAAAAAATGTTCTCCCCCTTTTTTTGTCTAAAACAAAACGATATCAATAAGGGGTCAAATCAAACATGATACCAATTAAAAATGTGTCAATAAAGTGCATATTGATACCAATTAAAAGTGAACCGATACGAATTGAAAAACAAAAATCTTGATACCAATTGATAAGTAAACAAACAACATATCAATTGTAAATAAACAATCTTGATACCAATGGAAATTAAACATTACAAATTTTGAATTTCTAAACATAAATCTCGATACCAATTGAAATTATTATTCTTTTTAAGCATATGATATCAAATTAAAACTATTATTTTCTATCATAAAGTAAGGGAGTGGAATACAAAATACCAATAGAAAGATAAAATACAAGATTTTCTCCCCCTTTATGAAATACTAACTAAAACTATGATAAGGCTTGTATATGGATACCAATTGAAAACTAATCAATTGAAACAAAGTTGAAACTCAAGCTTATCATAATCAAAATTTGTGCTCTAAGATATAAAAATATAGGAAGCACAAATAAAACACATATATGTATGAAAAGTTTGATATCAATCGAAATTGATACAATTTGAAATGTAAGCATACATACATAAAAATATATGAGTATACAAAAAAGGTGTCAAGATTGATACCAATTGAAAGAATTCAATGATACCAATTGAAACAACAATAAGATCAAGTGTATATCTCATAATATCTATCCTCCCATTCATGTTCAAGTTTAAAATGATTTTCACTATAAAGCATACATGAGCATGATCGCCCATCCAACCGCCCGTAAAAGGTAGGGGTTTTCAAAAATAGGTTTGAAAATGTAGTATGTTTGAAAATCTCTACCATAGCGAAGAATACAAACTAGTTAAATGGAAAATTTGTAAACTAGTACGAAATCCTTCAAGCAAGGAATAAAACAAAATTGTTTTTCATGAAACATGAAAATCATAAGGCACTAAACACTCGAAATCAATAAGGTACATATCATACTCATGAAAACAAAGTCATGAGAAATCATCAAATAGGGTGAGTGTACAAGTGTAATGTGAAACACATAATCATGAAAATATTCAATTAGGCTCAATTGAAATTCCTTGAAAACATGAAAACATGAAACACCAAAATTTTCATTAAAACAATCTATACTTCAAGGTATATGTATGTCAAATATAAACTAAAGTATACATACATATCCAAAACATAACAAGTCCACAAATGTATATGCATTAAGGCACGTGGCTCAAAGGATGTATATGTATAATCAATAGTTTAGACAAGATGGACATATACATGAAGTTAAAACACATAATCATAAAAACATATCCAAAATGGGAATATAAGTTAAAATGCATGAATCATCAAAACTAGACTATACTAGCACATCTAATGGGTACAAATAAGCATTCAAGCACAAACATATATAAAGATTTATTTGTGGCCCACTATATGTACAAGTATAAATTCTAGTCTTAATGAAAACTAACATCTAAACGTATATCCAAAACATGAGGCATAAAACTAGACATAAATCAACATGATAATCATAAAAATGATCATTATGTAAATTCACATGCTATTAGAGCGATGATATACATAATAGCTAAACAATGGTGAGAACACAACATATGGGTCCATCTAAACATGGTGATCTCAAAAGCTATACATGCATGTCAAAGATCTAAGAATCATGGCATTTAACATACTAATCAAAACATGAAGCGTCAAAAACAAAAATCATAAACATCCATATGATCATTATGTATATGCATGTGCATTAGATCTAGAGCATACATATTAGTTAAAAACAAGGTGAGAACACATAGATATAAATCCATATAAGTAAGAAGTGTCTCAAGTAACTAAACATGTATATTACTAATCTAATAAACATGGTATAAGCATAATGAACAATAAAACATGACATGCTATAAATCAATGACATGAAAAGCATGCAAATATAAACGGGAGTTAGAGATTGGTACCAAAACCGATGAAGGTACCTCTCTAGTTCTCCAAACCAATGGTGGTCTTCTCCACCAAACTCCCCTTGAAAGTGATGCATCCAAAATGTTTCCTTTAAGCACGGAACGCATCCACTTCAAGGCACCAACACTCTCACGTTATGCGAGAGCCCACTCCTACATCAAAAATTAAGGGGTGGTCTTTGGTACCCATTTTCTTTTGGGTCCATAGGGGTTAGTACCTTTCCTAACCCAAACAAAATTATTTGCTAAATTTTCATCATGTATGCGATCATAACAAAATCTAGCAAGATGGCCCTTTCGTCCACAATGTGTACAAGAGTACACATGAGCATACAATGTGTGATGGTGGTGACTGTGGGAAGCATGTGTATGCCGTGGAGGGTGTGCATGCAAAGATGGAACTTGTTTCTTACGAACCAAGGATTCCAAGCTTGTATGATCCAAAGCACATTGGCTCAAAGTGGAGCCCAAACAATCAACACTTTTCTTCAAAATATTTATATCTTTTTCAATACAAGAAGATAAAGTGGAGCATGCAAGAGATGTGCTAGGTGAAGCTACACTAGCATGGCAAACATGAGAATCTATATCAATTTTTAAAGATTCATTTTTCTTTAAAACTAAATCTAATTCTTTTATAATAAAATCAATTTCATTTTTCAAAGCAAGGTTATCTTTTAAAACAAAATCCAATTTTGAAGATAAAACCTCATTGTTCTTCAAAATATCATCACAATCATTTTTGCTTTTCAAAAACTCATTTTCCTTTAAAGCAAGTTCTAGTTGAGATTTAAGTGAGTCACGTTCACTAGTAATCTCTTCCTTCTCTTGCAAAATCGATTCAAAACTTGAACACAAATCCTTCATTTCTTCTTTTAGATCAAAACTATCCTTTTTCAAAAGTTTATATTTTTCAAGTAATTTTTCACATCTTGTAGCAAGTTCATAATTTAAGGCTTGAGCCTCTAAACAATCATTGCAACATGAACTAGAACTAGCATCTAGTTGAGTGTCCGATTGTACCTCAAGGGAGTCTTTCCCTTGGACCATGAGGCAATGCTCGTCGGACATGTCTCTCCTAGATCTCCTCATCTTGTTAATAATCCTTGGAAGCTCGGGAGAAGTCAAAATGCTCCAAAATGCAAAAGCCGAATCATAATGAGCAAACACATATAAAAGATCTTCATTAAGAGATGCTCTAAGTGTTTTTGAGGGCTAATGCATTGGCCTTTCTATGCTTGCAATCATTGGGGTTGAATTCTTTAGTAGTGGCTTGATAAACTTTATGTCCTAGGGTTTTCAAATGACTACTCATCTTGGCCTTCCAAATATCATGTCTAGAAAAATCAAACATAAGAGGGCTAGCCATGAGTGCAAACTAAATATGTGTGCAAATGAAAATGCAAATGAAGATTAGCAAACCAAGATCTCACTCCTAGGTGGTTAAACCTAAATATCAGGAGCGTAGGCTCTGATACCAATTGAAATCCCTAGGGGGGTGAATAGGTGATAATGCTAATCTAGTGAACTAAATGCGGAATTTAAAAACTAATTACAATTACACTAAATGAGTGATGCACACACAACCAAGCCAAGCATATAAATGTGAATGATCAATATGAAATAATGCAAGACACAAAGTAAAGAGAGAGAGAGAGAGAGTAAGAGTCAATGGATCAAGCGCAAACAACAAGATATGTTTCGAGGTTCGAGCACCCAGCTCTACGTCCCCGCCTTCACACAGAAAGATTTCAACTCCACTAGCTTGTCCACACAGGACTCCCACAAAGGGAACCTCCACCGAGGATTTTGGGCAATACAATCACAAGGAGTACCCAACTCCTCTCTTTACAACCACAACCTCCTCCTAGAGGCAAAGCACCAAGCCAACAAACAATCACCTCACAACTTGAGGGATAAGCACAAAGTAACACAAGGATCACCTCACAACTTGAGGGATACAACCCAAATGCACAACCTCCTCAACACAATGAGGGAAAGGCACAAAGCCAAGTAAAGATTGGGTTTACAACTTGGTGGTCTAATAACCACAAACTGAAAATCACCTAGAGGGGGGGGGGTGAATAGGTGATAATGCTAATCAATGCACAATTAAAAATATGATGCAACAATCAACCCAAAACAAGACTAGAAGCCGTATACCCCGTGAAGGGCTCTGAACTTCTTCCTCCTGATTCCTCTAGATATGAGTTGGAGATGCGCAATGCAATCTTGTTGTATGAGTATAAGATTGACAATATGAATATGAAACAAGTGAATATAGCAATGAATGAAGAGAGCAAGTAATAATAGCAATGAAAGTAAAGCAAGAAATAAGAGCAAGTAAACCAAACGCAAACTCCGAGAATTTTTCCGAGGTTCGAGCACCCAGCTCTACGTCCCCGCCTTCACCCAGAAGGATTTCTAACAACTATAACTTCACAAAGAGGTTACAAATACACCGGAGTACCCAACTCCACAATCTCAAGTGCAAGTTCTCTCTGGGTGATCAAAAGACCACAAACTATCTTTTACAAAAGCCTCTTTCCCTTACAAGAACCCTGTAGAATAATGGTTAGAATTGAAGCTAAAATATTGTAAGTGGAAAAAGAAAATGAACTTGAGAGAGTTTAGAAAATAAAACTTCAGCGATGAGAGATTCTTTAGCACAAAAATCAAGGACCAAACTCTCTTGAAAGCTTTTGAAAACTTTGAAATTTTTGTAAATGCTTGTTTTTGTAAAACATAACCCTAATCACCCCTATTTATAGGAGAGGGCTAGGGTTTAAAGAGTAAACTCACAAAATGTTAATTAGGAAGAATTTGACCCATAAAATATCCTCTAAATACGTTTAGAAATGAAAAATACAAATTTAAAACGTGTTTTAAAAAACTAGCCGTTATGGTAGAAACGGCTCTCTCGATCGACCGGCCGGTCGACCGGAATTCAAAAATAAGAGCCGTTGCAGGCTCTCGGTCGACCGCCCGGTCGACCAAAATAAACAGAGAGCAAACGACTTACAGTCAGGCAGGTTTTGGTCGACCGCTCGGTCGGCCGACAGGGTTCGGTCGACCGGCCGGTCGTCCGAAAAACGTGCACACTGATACGCACTGACTGCCAGAGCCTCGGTCGATCGGATCGGGCGACCGCTCTGACCTGACATAGTGCGGTCGACCGGTCGGTCGACCGGCTCAGGTCAAAAAGCAAAAATAAAACAGATTTTGAAGGGGATTTGAAATCTATCAACATAGTTTTGATTTGAAACATGTATAATACCTAAAATTGAGTTTATAAACAAAAGGCTTTGCATATAAAAATATTATGTATATATTTATAAGGAATATTTTTAGGAAAGGCATGTGCGCAAAAACGTGTGTGTTGGAATATAGAGCTTCAATCCTAATCACTATTCTTTAACAAAACTATAAAACTAGAAACAAATCTAATGAAGTCTCTTGAGCCATCTTAATGTCTTGAGCCATGTAAAGCCTTGCTAGAGCCTTCTTCCTTCCTTGATGTGCCATAAGCCTTCTTTGCTCTATGAACCTAGAATTTCTTGCAATAGCTAAGCAATGGCCTCCAAATATGGTACAAACCTGAAACTTATCTTGAACAAACTTATTAGTACCAAATAGCTCTTATTTGGTTTGTTATCATCAAAACTCTAAACAAATGGAGAGTGTAACCTTATGGGCCAACAATCTCCCCCTTTTTGATGATGACAAAACAAATAGGCTATAAGCAAAAATATAGGGGAGGAGAAAGCTCCCCCTCAAATTATGCTATAATAAACAAACAAAAACAATGTAGATTGCAAGCAAAACCATAAGACTAAAAACATGAAATATAAATACTTGCAAAAACACTTTAAACTCAAAACAAGAATTCATAAGAACACATCAAAAACCAAAATCATATATAAACTCATATGGAACCAAAACCATATGAACTCATATTTCCATACATAAACTCATTCTCCCCCTTTTTGTCATACATCAAAAAGGGTTAAGAAAATATTTTTATTCAATAACACAAATATTAAGTTCACCACAAATAAAAGAAAATCTAACAAAATCAAGTGATTTAGTGAAAATATTGGCAAGTTGCAAATCCGTAGAAACATAATCAATATCTATATCTCCTTTCTCAAAATGATCTCTAAGAAAGTGATATCTAATCTCAATGTGCTTGGTCTTACTATGTTGATTTGCATTCTTAGTCATATGTATAGTACTAGAATTATCACAAAATATTTTTATATGGTCATAATGCAAATCATAATCAAGGAGAGTATGTTTCATCCAAAGAACTTGTGCACAACAAGCCCCCGCCGCAACATACTCCGCCTCGGCGGTTGAGAGAGCTACGGAATTTTGTTTCCTAGAGGACCATGAAACAAGATAATTACCAAGAAATTGACATGTCCCACTAGTACTCTTTCTATCTACTGTACAACCCGCATAGTCGGCATCCGAATAACTCGTCATTGAGAAATCTCCGATTTTCGGATACCATAGACCCATTCTAATTGTGCCCTTAATATAATGAATGATGCGTTTTACCGCAATAAGATGGGACTCTTTAGGACACGATTGGAATCTAGCACAAAGACACACACTAAACATGATGTCCGGCCTACTTGCCGTCAAATACAAAAGACTACCTATCATGCTTCTATACAATTTAATATCAACACATTTACCTTGGTCATCCTTATCAAGCTTGGTTGTAGTTGCCATGGGAGTGTTGCAAACTTTTGAATCTTCAAGTCCAAACTTCTTTACGAGTTCCTTTGCGTACTTGGCTTGACATATGAAATTCTCATCTTGCAATTGCTTGACTTGGAGTCCAAGAAAGAAATTCAATTCACCCATGGAAGACATTTCAAACTCACATTGCATAACTTTTTCAAACTCCTTGCATAAAAACTCATTAGTAGAACCAAAGATTATATCATCTACATAAATTTTCACAATTAAAATGTCATTATCAACATGCTTAGTAAAAAGAGTTGTGTCTACTTTGCCTTTAACAAAATCATTTGAAATGAGAAAATTAGAAAGCCTTTCATACCAAGCTCTAGGAGCTTGTTTCAATCCATACAAAGCTTTATCAAGTTTAAAAACAAAATTGGGATGAACATGATCAACAAAGCCGGGAGGTTGTTCAACATAAACTTCTTCATTTATAAAACCATTCAAAAATGCACTTTTCACATCCATTTGAAAAGTTTAAAATTTTTAAAAGATGTAAAAGCTAGTGTCATCCGTATGGCTTCAAACCGTGCTACGGGTGCAAAGGTCTCCTCAAAGTCAATTCCCTCAACTTGAGTGTAACCTTGGGCCACTAACCTAGCTTTATTCCTAATGACATTACCGGACTCATCCATCTTGTTTCTAAAGATCCACTTAGTACTAATTATTGGTTTATCGTGAGGCCTAGGAACAAGGTGCCAAACTTGGTTGCGCTCAAATTGATTGAGTTCCTCTTGCATGGCTAGCAACCAATATGAGTCCGCCTCGGCTTCGAGGATGCTTTTGGGTTCAAAATGAGAAATAAAAGCAAAGTTACCACATAAGTCATGGAGCTTGGAGCGAGTTGTTACCCCTTTAGAGACATCACCTAAGATGAGTTCCTTGGGGTGATTTGTAGCATATCTCCAATCTTTAGGAAGCGGTTGAGAGCTTTCCTCTTTATCCTCTTGAACATCACCAATTGGTTCTTACTTTTCTTCTTGAGCGGGTGAGTCCTTCAAGGATAGTCTCTCCATGTCTTCACCTAATGGGTCAATCTCTACAACATTCTCAACAACCACATTAGATTCTTCAAATTTAACATGCATGGATTCTTCAATGGTAAGTGAAGATCTATTGAATACTCTATAAGCTTTACTAGTAGAATAATATCCAACAAAAATAGCTTCATAAGCCTTAGCATCAAATTTACCCAAGTTATCTCTAGTATTCAAAACAAAACACTTGCATCCAAAAACTTTGAAATATGCAACATTAGGTTTTCTAGAATGATACATTTCAAAAGATGTTTTGGAAGAATTTTTACACAAATAAATACGATTTGATATGTAGCATGCGGTGTTTACGGCCTCGGCCCATAGATATTGAGGGAGGTCATATTCACTTATCATAGTCCTAGCCATCTCTTGAAGTGTTCTATTCTTTCTTTCTACAACTCCATTTTGTTGTGGAGTTCTAGGACATGACATTTCATGCTTGATTCCCTTTTCATTACAATAAGTTATGAAGAGTTGGTTAACAAACTCACCACCTCTATCACTCCTTATTTTCAAAATCGAAAAACCTTTTTCTTTTTCAACCCTTTTTCGAAAAATCTTGAAATGAGAAAAAGTTTGATCTTTGTGTTCCAAAAAGAAAACCCAAGTAAATCGGGAAAAATCATCAACTAAAACAAATGCATATCTACTACCACTTAAGCTTTTAGTTTTAGTAGGTCCAAAAGATCCATATGAATTAATTCTAATGGCCTAGTTAACATGATATCCTTGATTGGTTTGAAGGAAAACTTGGTTTGTTTCCCAAGTTGGCACGCACCACAAATGCGGTCTTTCTCAAACTTCAAGCAAGGTATACCCTTCACCAATTCCTTAGAATTAATCCTAGAAAGATGGTCAAAAGATGCATGTCCTAATCTTCTATGCCAAAGCCAAGAATTTTCATCAAAAACAATCAAGCATTTAGTAGAACAATCCAAATTAAGCATGTCAATGATATAAACATTATCATCACGAAATCCGGTGAGAATACAATCATTGGTTTTAACATCAAAAATCTTGCAAGAAGAATCATCAAAAATAACTTTAAGTCCACGGTCACAAAGTTGACTAATACTAAGTAAGTTATGCTTCAAACCATCAACAAGAACTACATTTTCTATAATAGGAGATGCACCAATTTGAATGTTACCTATACCGATGATAGGGCCCTTGGAGTCATCCCCGAAGGTGACGGTGCCACCTTCCATGTACCTTGATAGGGTTGTAAAGTTGTTGATATCCCATGTCATGTATCTTGAACAACCACTATCAAGGTACCACCGCTCCTACGTCTTGGAGCCTTGGTGTGTACCTACATCAAATAATTTAGGACTTGATTTTGGTACCCACATTTTCTTGGGTCCTAAAGAGTTAGTGCCATGAACCCAAACAAGATTATTTGATCTATTTACTTGGTCATAACAAAACTTAGCCAAATGTCCATTCTTACCACAATAAGTACATCTATACACTCTACCATATTTAAAAGCATAGTGAGTGTGAGATTTGTGAGCATGTGTGGATTTAGCATGAGTGTTATGTGAAGTGTGAGCATGAGGAGTCTTAACATGAGAATTTTTAGCATGAGAAGTGTGCTTTTTAGAAAACATTTCTTCAAGTTTCTTAGTGTTAAAAGCACAATCCTTCAAGACTTTTTCAAAATCAACAATTCTAGTTTTTAATGAAGAAATTTCTTTTTCTTCAATCTTAGAAAATTTTGCTTTACATGCAACTTTGTAAGCACTAAATTCATTTTGAGTAGAAATGAGATTGGAAGAAATTTCATCTTTTTCTCTAGAAACAATAGCAAGTTGATTTTTAAGAAAAGCAACTTCCTTTTCCAATTTAGGGCATTCAATCTTTTTATTATCATAGGTTTCTGAGAGTTCAACAAAAGCATGTACAATAACTTCTTTGCTTAATTCATTATCTTCATCAAGAGGTTGTGGGGTTACCTTTGGTGTGTTTGCCATGAAACACATGTTCGCCGTGTCCACCTCGTCTTCGGATTCGCTTTCCGAATCCCATGTGGCTTTATAGGCTTTCTTTTCGACCGGCTTCTTTGGCTTGAAGGAGGAAGTCATCTTCTTCTTGAACTCCGGATAATCCGCCATGATGTGTCCGGGCTTTCGGCAATTATAGCAAATGATTCTTCTCTCCTCTTTTCCTTCAAACTTCCTTCTAAAATTGAGCTTGTTTTTTCGGTACATTCTCTTCACGTTTCGCACAAGAAGGGAGAGCTCCTCATCTTCTTCTTCATCTTCTTCATCGTCATCAAGAGTGGATGAAGACTTGAAAGCAATGGATTTCTTCTTTTGAGGAGCGGCATCTTCTCTTGCCTTCTTTTCCATCTCATGAGTCTTCAAGTTGCCGATGAGACTTATAAGATCCATTTCATCCTTGTCATTCAATTCTTTCAAGGTGGTGGCCTTTATCTCCCATGAAGAAGGAAGAGCCCGAATCACTTTTCGCACCTTTTGGTCATTGGAAATATCATCACCTAAAGAAGAAAGACCATTGGTGATTTTAGTAAACCTTGTAATCATGCAATCAATAGATTCATCATCAATCATTTTATAAGATTCATATTGGGACCTTAAGAGATCTATCTTAGCTCTCTTAACTTGTGAAGTCCCCTCGTGTGTGACCAATAAATGTTGCCAAATCTCATAGGCGGATTGGCAATGTATTACCCGTGTAAGGTCATCCTCATTCAAGGCGGTTAAGAGGGAATTTTGGGCCTTGGAGTTTGCCTCATATTCTCTAAAGGTAAAGTCGGTCCTTGTGCTCTCATCACTATCGGGTACAACATAAGGTTTGGTCAAAGATTTAGCTACTAAGCTACCTAAAAATTGCAAGAAAATAGTCATCCTAACCTTCCAAATAGGGAAATTAAGTCCATCAAATTTAGGAGGGGTTTTGATGTTATCGGCCATGTTTACTAGTGTATGAATAATGGAATGCAAATGTTGATTAGCAAATTTTAAGGATCTCTCTAAGGATGTTAAGCCAAACCTAGAGTCCAAGCTCTGATACCAATTGAAAATCACCTAGAGGGGGGGTGAATAGGTGATAATGCTAATCAATGCACAATTAAAAATATGATGCAACAATCAACCCAAAACAAGACTAGAAGCCGTATACCCCGTGAAGGGCTCTGAACTTCTTCCTCCTAATTCCTCTAGATATGAGTTGGAGGTACGCAATGCAATCTTGTTGTATGAGTATAAGATTGACAATATGAATATGAAACAAGTGAATATAGCAATGAATGAAGAGAGCAAGTAATAATAGCAATGAAAGTAAAGTAAGAAATAAGAGCAAGTAAACCAAACGCAAACACCGAGAATTTTTCCGAGGTTCGAGCACCCAGCTCTACGTCCCCGCCTTCACCCAGAAGGATTTCTAACAACTATAACTTCACAAAGAGGTTACAAATACACCGGAGTACCCAACTCCACAATCTCAAGTACAAGTTCTCTCTGGGTGATCAAAAGACCACAAACTATCTTTTGCAAAAGCCTCTTTCCCTTACAAGAACCCTGTAGAATAATGGTTATAATTGAAGCTCAAATATTGTAAGTGGAAAAAGAAAATGAACTTGAGAGAGTTTAGAAATAAAACTTCAGCAATGAGAGATTCTTCAGCACAAAAATCAAGGACCAAACTCTCTTGAAAGCTTTTGAAAATTTTGAAACTTTTGTAAATGCTTGTTTTTGTAAAACATAACCCTAATCACCCCTATTTATAGGAGAGGGCTAGGGTTTAAAGAGTAAACTCACAAAATGTTAATTAGGAAGAATTTGACCCATAAAATATCCTCTAAATACGTTTAGAAACAAAAAATACAAATTTAAAACGTGTTTTAAAAAACTAGCCGTTATGGCAGAAACGGCTCTCTCGGTCGACCGGAATTCAAAAATAAGAGCCGTTGCAGGCTCTCGGTCGACCGCCCGGTCGACCGAAATAAACAGAGAGCAAACGACTTACAGTCAGGCAGGTTTCGGTCGACCGCTCGGTCGGCCGACAGGGTTCGGTCGACCGGCCGGTCGTCCGAAAAACGTGCACACTGATACGCACTGACTGCCAAAGCCTCGGTCGACCGGATCGGGCGACCGCTCTGACCTGACATAGTGCGGTCGACCGGTCGGTCGACCGGCTCAGGTCAAAAAGCAAAAATAAAACAGATTTTGAAGGGGATTTGAAATCTATCAGCATAGTTTTGATTTGAAACATGTATAATACCTAAAATTGAGTTTATAAACAAAAGGCTTTGCATATAAAAATATTTTGTATATATTTATAAGGAATATTTTTAGGAAAGGCATGTGCGCAAAAACGTGTGTGTTGGAATATAGAGCTTCAATCCTAATCACTATTCTTTAACAAAACTATAAAACTAGAAACAAATCTAATGAAGTCTCTTGAGCCATCTTAATGTCTTGAGCCATGTAAAGCCTTGCTAGAGCCTTCTCTTCTATGTTCCTTCCTTGATGTGCCATAAGCCTTCTTTGCTCCATGAACCTAGAATTTCTTGCAATAGCTAAGCAATGGCCTCCAAATATGGTACAAACCTGAAACTTATCTTGAACAAACTTATTAGTACCAAATAGCTCTTATTTGGTTTGTTATCATCAAAACTCTAAACAAATGGAGAGTGTAACCTTATGGGCCAACACAAACAATTTCTTTCCCACACAAGGATCCTATAGAATGAGATAGTAGATGTAGCTCAAGTGTGAAAAACAAAGTGTTTAAAATAAAGAAAAATCACTTGAGAAATCACCACAAAGATATAGAATGAATGAACCAAAATCAATTCCCAAAAGACTATTTTTCTTTGAAATAATGAAACACTTTTAAACAATAAAGATTGATCTTTTTAGCACAAAGAAACTCTTTTTAAACTTGTGAAAACACTAGAGAAAGTTCAGAAATTTCGTCCAAAAATTCTTAGTGAAAACTGGCAATTAATGGGGTATTTATAGCCCATTAAAAAATATAACCGTTGGTAGCAAAATCTGCCAAAAATGAACTACCGGTTGACCGGACGGTCGACCGGCCAACGGTCCATTTTTGACCGTTGGTAGCTACCGGTCGACCGCACGGTCGACCGGACCCAGATACAGAGAGCAGCAGCTCTCTGTACGGTCGACCGCTCGGTCGACCGGGTGCAACCCGAGAGCAACCTGCTCTCAGTCGGTCGACCATGCGGTCGACCGGCTTATGGGTAAGCCAGCGTGCACGTATCCGTGCACGTCGGTCGACCGCTATGGTCGACCAGCTACTTAGTCCGGTCGACCGTCCGGTCGACCGACCTAGCCTGGCAGCAGCAGTTCTGGTCAGAAAAACATGTAATTTTTAATCCTAAAAATTCCCATAAAAATCTCTAAAATTACACAAAAATAGTTTTATCATTTTATATTGAAATATAAACTTGTGTTAAAAATTTTAACACAAATTTCAAACATTATGAACCATTTTTGTGTCTTACAAATTTTGCCGAAAATCAAAACCTGTATTTTTCCAAACTTGAATTTTCCAAATGAAAATCCGATTTTTCCAAAACTCATCCAAATACAAAAACATGATATTTAAACACTTTGAAGCATGTTGCATATGGATATAATCCAATATACAAGAAACATATATATATCATAGTTTTTGACTTTAATTCAAAAAATATGTTTTGTTAAAACACAAAACCTAAAACACATGAATAGGTATATCAAACTAAGTTTGTCTAAGTAGTTGAAGCATACATGTATATAGAACAAATCTAATATACATTAAACCATGTAAACTTGTTTTGATATAATATCTATTCATGAAAACCAAGATCGGTTAAACCAAACAAACCGAAAACCAAAACCAAAACATGAAACGTGTGTGTTGTGAACTTGAGCATATCATACTATTCTAATCTTTACAAATGGATCTAAACAAACTCTAAACTATGGTACTGATGTCTTCTTGTAGAGTGTCGTCTCCAAGCCGACTCGATCCAAAACTCCGTGATTCACCGAGCTTGACTCCAATGAGTGCTATATATGATTTTGTCGCTCGGGCTCTTGAATCACCATGTGAATAGCTTCCAAATCCTCTTGTTGAAGCTAATCACCAACTAATATCTTGATTAATGATCTGAAACTAAACATCACAAGATTATTAGTACACATAACTACATGAGTTAATCATCACCAAAACTAGAGTGGAAGGCCTTTGGGCCAACATTTTTGTGTGTGTATTTGAGCTTCAAACGTATATACTATTCTTTAACAAAACAAACTATATGAGTCTACAAGCAGGAGTCTCTGATAGTTGATGTTGAGCAACGTTTGAGCTAGTCCCTATATTTATGCTTGAGAACTCTTGAGCCATCAATACCTGTGTTAACCTGAAATTTATTCTTGAACTTCTATTAGTACCAAAATAGCTTTTATATGGTTTGTTATCATCAAAACACATAACCCGGGGATTGTAACCTTTTGCCTAAACAACCTCCCCCTTTTTGTTGATGACAAAACATATAAGCTGTAAAATAAAATATAGGAGGGAGGTAAAAACTCCCCCTCATATGATGCTCTATTTTATCAAGTATAAAACATGAAAACATATACATATATGAACATGTACAAAACATGAAACTTATACATATGAGATAAACATGTACAAAACATGAAACCAAAACATGAAACCACGAATACTTCTCCTCCTTTTTGTCATACATCAGAAAGGGTTAGGACACAACCAATAAACAATATATGCATAAACAAGATATAAACATGCATATATGCATATATAAACTCAAATATCTCTTCCCCTTTTTGTCAATTCATCAACAAAGGGGCTAAGGGAAAAAAAATCAATTGTCATATCATCAAATCTTAAAGATCAAAACTTAAGTTTTTTTTTTTATACCAATTTAAAATTTTGATAAACATATTGATACCAATTAAAAAATATTGATACCAATTAAAGGTAAAAACCAAATTTTTAGATAAACACTAAAATCATTTTGCAATAAGGATACCAAATAGAGAATAATACCAATTTAAGATCATTGATACTAATATTGAAGATGTTAGCATATATCAAACCAAAGTATTTTACATCATAAATGGTGGGAGTAAGATACCAATTTAAAATGAAAACTGATACAAATTGAAAATACAACTAATACCAATTTTACATAAAATCAATTTAAAAACAAGAATTTTCTCCTCCTTTATGAAATACTAAAAGAAATAATGCATAAGCTTGTAATAGATACTAATTAAAATTAATTGACATGATGAACTAAATCAAGCTTAGCAAAGATAATTTGTGCTTTTTCAAAAAAATTGTAAAGACATGTGAAATAAGCACAATTAAATCATATATATGTATGTATGGATATACCAATTAAAATATGAGGCATATATAGAAATACATATGAGTATACAGATATAAGAAATAACAATTTTGATACCAATAGAAATATAATGAAGATCAAGTGTATAACTCAATCCTACCAACCTTATCATGCACAAGTTTAAAAGATATTCAAGAAGGGTATACAAGGCATGATCGCCCATCCAACCGCTCTTAAAAGGTAGGGGTTTTCAAAAATTATGATTTGAAAGTAAATAGGCGTAGTTTGAAAACTCTACCATTAGAAGAATAGAAACTAGTTTTAAATATATTTTTAAAAACTAGTAAGAAATCCTTCAAAATATGAAACCAAATCATACATCCTATGAAAACATGAAAATCACATAATAATTGACACTCAAAGTTTATAAAGCTCATGAAAATAAAGTCATGAGTAAACACCAAATATAGAGTGTAAGAATCATGTAATTAACAAAATCATGAAAATAAGACATTTAAGTTCAAATCAAATTCCTTTACAAACATGAAAAACATAAAAGTTTAATTTTCATCAAAACAAAACAAACCTCAAGACATATGTATGTTTTGTATAAACTAGAGTATACATACTTATCCAAGTATAAACGAGTCTACAACAGTATATTGCATGAAGGCAAGTGGCTTAAGGATGTACATGTATATCTATAATTTTAAATAAAATTAACATATACATGAAACTAAATACATTTACATGAAAAACATGTACAAAATAGGGAATACAAGTTGAAATGCACTAATCATTAAACTAGGCTATACTAGTACATCTAATGGGTACAAATGAGCATTTAAGCACAAGCATATAAGAATCAAATGTGGCTCATTAATTGTACAAGTATATACACAATTTTTAATGAAGGTTACATTTAAACATATAATCAAAATATGAATCATAAAATAAAATATAAATCAATATGATCATTAGGCTAAATGTACAAGTCTTAGAGTAAGGATATACACAATAGTTAAAATAAAGTGAGAACACAAAATATGGATCCATATGAACATGGGTGTATCTCAATTACTATACGTGTATGTCACAAGTCTAATTAACATGGCATTTAACATAATAATCATTAGAACATGACTGCTAAAAATTACTAATATGAAAGCATGTAAATTAAATGAGGAGTTAGAGATTGTTACCAAAACCAAGAGGGCACATCTCTATATCTCCAAACCATGGTGGTCCTCCCACCAAACTCTCCTTGAAAGTGATGCATCCAAAAGTGTCACCGTTTAGCTTGGAACGCATTCACCTCAAGGCACCAACAACTCTCACGTCATGTGAGAGCCCACACCTACATCAAATAGACTAGGAATGGATTTTGGTACCCATATTTTCTTGGGTCCTAATACGTTAGTGTTTTGAATCCAAACATGATTATTCATACATTTATATGATCATAACAAAATTTTGCTAAATGACCATTCCAGCCACAATAAGTACATTTATAAATTCTTTCATATTTAAAAGCATAATGAGTATGTGGTTTATGAACATGTGATTTGTGAGCATGGGGTGTTTTAACATGATTGACATATGATGTGTTGGCATGATGAACATGTGGAGTTTTAGCACGAGATGGTTTATCATGTTTAACATATGAAGTGTGCATATGTTTCTTTGAAAACATTTCTTCTAATTTAGTATTATTAAATGCACATTCTTTTAAAACATTTTCCAAATCATTTATTCTAGTTTTTAACATAGAAATCTCATTTTCATCAATTTTAGGATATTTAGCTTTGCATGAAACTCTATAGGCATCAAAATCTCTTTGTGTTGAAATAAGAGTGGAAGATAATTCATCCTTTTCTTTGGAAGAAAAAGCAATTTGATTTTAAGCATTTCATTTTCCTTTTTCAATTTTAAACAATCTTCCTTTTTAGAATCAAAACTTTCTGAAAGTTCAATGAAAACTTGTAATAACATTTCTTTACTTATTTCACTATCATCATCATATGGTTCGGTAGTTACCTTAAGTGTGTTTGCCATGAAATACACATTTGCCGTGTCAACTTCATCTTAGGATTCACTTTCCGAATCCCAAGTGGCTTGAACACCTTCTTTACAAACGGCTTCTTTTGTTTCAAGGAGGAAGATATCTTTTTCTTGAAACCTAGACAATCGGCCATGATGTATCCGGGTTTCTGACAGTTGTAGCATATGATCTTCTCCTCCTCCTTCCCTTCCCATCGCCTTCTATGGTTGAGCTTATTCTTGTGGTACATTCTTTTTACATTTCTCATCAGAAGAGATAGCTCTTCATCTTCTTCTTCATCATAGATGGTGGAGGTGGACTTGAAAGCAATAGACTTTTTCTTTTGAGGTACCGCCCGCTTCTTCTCTAGCCTTTTTTTTCATCTCATAAGTCTTAAGAATTCCAATAAGACTTATGAGCTCCATCTCGTCTTTATCATTCAATTCCTTCAAGGTGGTAGCTTTGATTTCCCATGATGAAGGGAGAGCACGAATCACCTTATGCACCTTTTGGTCATTGTTGATTCATCACCTAGAGAAGCAAGAGCATTTGTGATTTTAGTAAACTTAGTAATCATATCATCAATAGATTCATTTTCTTGCATTTTAAAGCATTCATATTGGGAACGCAAGAGATCAATTTTAGCTCTCTTGACTTGTGATGTTCCCTCATGAGTGACCAATAAGTGTTGCCAGATCTCATAGGCGGACTTGCAATGGATAACCCGCGTTAAGTCATCCTCATTTAATGCTAAAAGTAAGGCATTTTGAGCCTTCGAATTAGCATCAACTTCCTTGGAGGTAAGATCGGACCAAGTATCCTCCTCACCTACTGGTTCACTAAAAGGCTTAGTCAAAGACTTAACAACTTGACTACCTAGAGATTGCAGAAAAATGTTCATCCTAGCTTTTCATATGGGAAAGTTGAGTCCATCAAATTTGGGAGGGGTCTTAATGTTATAGGTCATCTTTACTAGTGTATGAATGAATATATGAAAATAGTGATTAGCAATTTATAGGATCTCTCTAAGGATGTAAAGCTAAAAACTAGGTTCTAACTCTAATACCAATTGAAATCACCTAGAGGGGGGGTGAATAGATGAATATGCTAATCAATGCACAAATTTAAAAATGAGATGATGCAACGATCACTCAAAGCAAGATTAGAAGCCGAATACCCCGTGAATGGCTCTGAACTCCTTTCTCGTGATTCCTCTAAATAAGAGTTTAAGGTGCGCAATGCAATCTTATTGTGAGAGTATAGATCGACAATATAAGAATGAATGAATAGAAAGTAAACAACACAAGTAAACTAATCGCAAACACAGAGATTTATTTCGAGGTTCGAGCACTCAGCTCTACGTCCCCGCCTTCACCCAGAAGGATTTCCGATCCACTAGAATTTTCACAAAGGATTACAACCACTAGGGAGTACCCAACTGTTCAATCACACTCCTCTAGTCCAGAGGTAGTGGAGTCACAAAAACAATAATCACTTGGTGATCAAAAGACCACAAACTCTTTTTGAAAAACTTTTCTTTACAAAAACTCTAGAGAATAATATATAAGATTGAAGCTCAAGGTTTTGTAAGTGATATAAAAATAGAAGAGAGATTTTAAGAACCAAAAATTTTCAGAAAACTTTTGAAAATAATAGACCAAAACTTAAACAAAAGCTCTTTCTCAAGAAAACTCAAAACTTTTGATCTTGAATTTGTTGTACTGAAAACCTCTACCCTAATGACCCCTTTATATAGGATTTAGGAAGAGTAAACATAGAAAACTTTTACCTAAATAAAAGAGGAAGAAATTGACCCTCTATTACAGCTAGCCACATTTTTTTTTAACTTAAACACGTTTTAAAAACATGTTAAAATCAGCCTCCAGAAAATTAGCCATTACTGCCAATCTAGCAGATTGGTCAACTTTGAGCACATTTTTCAAGCTGCAAACATCCGAATTCAGAATTAGATATATAGGAATAATTTGTAAATCATTAAGTCTTCCTTTTAATATAACTGAAATCAACTCAATATCATTTTGTATTAGAAAGTTATCAATAAAACACTGACAGGTGTCAAATCAGAAACTGTAAGCTATTTTCAGAACAAGAACAGAGTTCAACCAAATATTTGACATCTTTAAAATTTGAATCTGAAAAAGATTATTGAATAAGAAATTTAGATCTGAAAGTTATCTTTGAAATTCAAGTTAAATCATATTATTTGAATATAAGAATAAAAAGTTATGATAACAAATATAAAAGGTGTTAAGCAGATCAGCAGAACTAAAATTGGTTCAAATCTAAAACCCGATATATGTACTTGAAATCTAAAACTGGTTAAACCAAAATCAAACGCATTGAATTTGTGTGTGTGTATTTGAGCTTCAAACGTATATACTATTCTTTAACAAAACAAATTATATGAGTCTACAAGCAGGAGTCTCTGATAGTTGATGTTGAGCAACGTTTGAGTTAGACCCTAATATCTCATGCTTGAGAACTCTTGAGCCATCAATACCTGTATTAACCTAAAATTCATTCTTGAACTTCTATTTGTACCAAATAGTTTTTATATGGTTTGTTATCATCAAAACACATAACCCAGGTATTGTAACCTTTGGGCCAACAGGGATGAGATTGAAGCTTTTTAGAATTATTTCTCCATACAGATAGCTTGAAAAAAGATATTTTGGTTATAAGTAAGGGATTTAATTAAGCAAAAGAAATTATAGTCCGCTAATCATCTGCCACAACCAAGTATTAGTCTAAGAAGGGAGAACATCATGTTGAATCTATAAAGATCTACCCGAGGGCTTTGATTGAGAATGAAATAAGATGAGTAAAGAATAATGTAAACCCTAATTAGAGTACACCAATAAAATTAAACTTTAGTTCATCCTAGTTTCTAAGAATAGCATAAGAAAAGTCTTTTAAACCTAACATGATGCTATCAAAGTATCTAAATATGAACTAAGAGTAACCATTAAAAAGTGTAACCCTTAAATAGTTCAACTTAATTAATTATTCATCTTCAAGAACATCAACTTAATTCTAAGATTTCAAACAAGCATAGAGTTCAATCAGTTCATCTTTTAGACTAAACTTAAGTTGATCGAGAGATTAGTAAACTACAAAATAAATTAGTTATTCATATTTTTTTTATTTTTAGCAAGATATATTATGGAGAAGGGAAATTTGCATCAAAAAGAAAAGAAGAAAAGAAAATAAACAAACTAAAGCAATAACAACGAAATTAAAGAACAAGAGAGATGAAAGAAAATGAAAATTTTATTGATTATCACTAAGCCAATTGCAAAGTCTTTCTTCTTCTTCAAATTAAAAGCTAGATAATACAATGGAAATTTGGAAATAAATGGCTAAACAAATAATCCTATACTCAATCTCTAAGACCCTTCTCCTCTGTTGCTCTTCAGGGTATTTATAGGAGATTAAGAAGTAAAGTCCCAGTAGAACACCTCTTCTAAAACTCAACACATGCGATCCCAGGATTGCCGCGTTTTCGCGGCAAAAAAGGGCTTGTCGCAGCATTTTTGTGGCATTTGGTCACGCGCTTTGGCGCGTGGCTTCATCTTGTCCATTCATTTGGAGATCTATCCTCATTCGTTTGATCTCTGAATTTTGAAAAATGTCGATCTCCTAGATAACTTGGAGATCAGGTTATCTCTAAATTCGAGTTAAATTTAGATTTTCTCCCCTTTATCTTCATCTTATGGTGTAAGCAACCAGATTTAAATAGAAATCCACCTCTATCTTTAATTGGGATGAGAATTCATCTTGTTCTATCCTTTTTCTCTTCTAGGTTTTAAATTAAATTAATTAAAAACCCTAAATTTAAATGAGAGAGAATAAAAGCTTCCTTTTATCTTCCCAATTAAGCGTTATTTTCATGATAATTCTGGGCTTTTGGGCTTCTATTGGGCTTTTTCTTAGATTATGGAGGCCTGCACATTACTAAACAATAAATTAATTAAATAATAAATATTTTATAAAAAATAAATATGAAAATGTGACTAAAAATATGCATTATTGATGACCAATCACACCCCCACAACATCGTTTTGCTCATCCTCGAGTAAAATAAAAAAAAACTAATCTAACTATCCTAATCTCACTTTCATAGGAATGACGATTGCACTTAGTATGTGCAAGAAGCCGTTAAACCTTTAGGTTACCTCTAGAGGACGAGTGTTGTCTCATGAGGTTTTCAGTGAATTACACCCAAAAAATCCATAAAAAATTGTTAGTACTTTCGAAAATAATTTTGAAAGAAGGAAAATATTTGAAATATTTTTGTAAACATTAAGCAATTTATAAGTTTTAGGATTACCCAATTGATCATTCTTATACTTAATCTTTATTCAAATATTTATCATCAGTCTACGTTAGGGTTCAAACTGAATTTCTGATCGAGTCTATTATCTTACCCTAAGTCATATGCATTTTTGTGACAGTGTTTTTTGACTTAGAAATTTTCAACTCCAACTCTTATGCCTCATAATTTTATTTCATCTTTTTTTTGTATATATTATTATAGTAATAATATCTCCTAGTTCTATTAGGCTTTCTAATTTGCCCTGTAATGAGTTTTAGATCGATGACTACCAAACTGGACGGTTTCATGTCACCGAGTGAGAAAACGCCCTTAAGAATTAAGACTCGAGCAAAAAAGACCGCAAAACTAAGGATTTATATAGATCACTTCTAGGCGTGAATTTTTATGCTTCATGAGGCACAATTGTCCTGCTTAATCAAATGATTTTTATTTATTATAATTATATATATACCTTTTTTTTCTTTTTCTATTTTATAAGGCATAAGAGTTTTTGTTTCAAATCCTAAGTGTGCAAGTGTTTTAAGAATGTATATTTCATTGGGGTAAAAATTAACACTAAATTACTTTTCCAATTTTCTTCCTAATTTTTGAAATCAAATAAATACTTTTATTTTAATCAAGTATAAGAAATCTTAATTATAGTTTTCCTTATCCTTAAAATTAACTTAAATATTTACAAAAGATAAGTCAAAATATTATTTCTTTTCTCAAAAAGATTTTATCTTTAGTTTTTATATATATTTTTCTTTATTTTTTTAAATGGTTAGTAGTTGGGTATATATTTATTTTTTCAAAAAGATTTTTCTTTATTTTTTCAAAAAGATAAGTCAAAATATTTATTTTTTTCTTTATTTCTTTAGTCAAATCTTAATTTGGTTTATATATATATATATATATATATATATATATATATATATATATATATATATATATGTTAGTTGTTAGTGGTAAATTTTCTATATAGTTTTTTACTTTTTAATTTATTTTATTTTTTATGTTATGTTATTAATTTTCTTATGTTAGACCTATTTTAGTATGTTATCCTTCCCACACTTATCTCATGCATTGTCCTCAATGTATGATTGTAATGCATGAAATAAAGTGTAAAAAAGCGGTGCATAAAAAAAATATAATATACAAAAATATGTACAACATCATGTTTCTCCCACATCTAAATCTTTTCAGGTCTCATCCCTCTAGCTCGCCCCAATCATTCCAATGGGTTCTCTTTATAGGGCATAGTGGGGAGGCTAATCTTTTTATTATTTTAGCTCTCTTCTTCCCAGTCTTACCTTCCTTAAGCTCTTCTTCCTCATATGTCTATATCCACTGTTCAAATATTGATTACCATCACACTTCTCAGTTGGAGCTTTCTTACTATGAATGCCTAGGAATTCTATTTTAGTTTCATATATCTCTTCAAAACTTAGATCAACACTTTTCTCTAGAGGTGTGTAATTAACCAAAATATCCCTAATTGGTTCATACAAACACATGAGTTCTTCTTCTAAGAGGTTTTCAACGGTTAGGTCAATTGGAGGTTCTTGAATTATATTCTCATGTGATATATCATTGATTGGCTCATTGAAATTGAAGACACTCAAACTAAATTTCCTTTTTTAAAGGGACTCTAAAATCATGATCTCCAATATATGTCTTCTCATTAATATAATCGCATTCATCCTTAAATAATTAATCAAGAAATAGAGGTTCATTCTTTATATCTTCACTTTCTTCTTTACAATTGTTCTCAATGATATTTACCTCAAACGTTTGGTCTTTTACCTTACAAGGTTGCTGTTCTAAGTTGAAGACACTAACCTCTTTAGTCATGTCTGTTGGCCCAAAGGCCTTCCACTCTAGTTTTGATGATGATTAACTCATGTAGTTATGTGTACTAATAATCTTGTGTTATTTAGTTTCAGATCATTAATCAAGTTATTAGTTGGTGATTAGCTTCAACAAGATGATTTGGAAGCTTTCACATGTTGATTCAAGAGCTCGAGCGTCAAAGATCATATATAGCACTTGCTCGGTGGATCAAAGAGTTTTGGATCGAGTCGGCTTGGAGATTGCGCTCTACAAGAAGACATCGGTACCATAGTTTAGTTTTGTGTTTAGATCCAAATTGTAAAGATTAGAATAGTATGATATGCTCAAGTTCACAACACACACGTTTCATGTTTTGGTTTTCGGTTTTTGGTTTAACCGATCTTGATTTGCATGAATAGATATTACATCAAAACAAGTTTACATGGTTTAATGTATATTAGATTTGTTCTATATACATGCATGCTTCAACTCTTAGACAAACTTACTTTGATATACCTATTTCATGTGTTTTAGGTTTTGTGTTTTAACAAAACTTATTTTTGGAATTAAAGACAAAAACTATGATATATATATGTTTCATGTATATTGGATTTCTATCCATATGCATCATGCTTCAAAGTATTTAAATATCAAGTTTTTGTATTTGGAAGAGTTTTGGACAAAACGTATTTTCTATTCAAAATCCAAGTTTTAGAAAATACAGTTTTTGGTTTTTGGTAAAAATGATAAGATACAAAAATAGTTCATATTGATTGATATTTGAGCTAAACTTTTTACCACATATTTATATATCAATGCAAAATGATAAAACTATTTTTGCTAATTTTTAGGAGTGTTAAAAGATTTTTCAAAATATTCTTAAACTGTTTTTCTGATCCAGTTTTCTGTTCCAGGCTTCAACCAGCGACTAGTCTTCTGACCAAGTCGACTTGGCATGAAGTCGGTCGACCGGGTCGGTCGACCGACGTGCACAGATCTGTGCACGTTTGGCAGACCAGGGACGGTCGACCGTCAGGGTCGACCGGGTCTGAGAGAGAGCTCTCTGTTTGTTTGGGTCGACTGGGGCGGTCGACTGGTAGCGGCCAACGGGCAGAATTTGACCGTTGGACGGTCGACCGGACCGGTCGACCGGTAGTGTATTTCTGGCATTTTCTGCTGCCAACGGCTATATTTTTCTGGGGTCTATAAATACCCCATTTGTGAGAGTTTTTTCTAAGAATTTTTGTGCAAATTTTTCCCTACTCTCTGGTGTTTTCACAGCAATCAAAAGAAGTTTTTGAACTCATATTGAACAATCTATTTGGAGTTTTTGTTAGGGTTTGGAAAACCAAAAAAAAGGGTTTTTGGGAAAAGCTTTTGATTGAACTTCACCATCTTGATTTCTATTATTTCCCAAGGATTTTTCTTTGTGATTTTGATTTCCATTCCATTGCTTTTCTCCACACTTGAGCTAAAATCTACTATCTCTTCTATAGGATCTTTGTGTGAGAGAAAGAATTGTTTGTGGTTATTGTTTAGACCACTAAGTTGAAAACCCAATCTTTGCTTGGCTTTGTGCCTTGGGTTATATCCCTCAAGTTGTGAGGTGATCCTTGTGTTTGCTTTGTGCTAATCCCTCAAGTTGTGAGGTGATTGTTTTGTTGGATTGGAGCTTGCCTCAAGGAGGAGGTTGTGGTTGTAAAGAGAGGAGTTGGGTACTCCTTGTGAGAGTTCTTTGTGGACTAGCTAGTGGATTAGAAATCCTTCGTGTGTCGAAGGCGGGGATGTAGAGCTGGGTGCTCGAACCTCGAAACATATCTTGTTGTTTGCGCTTGATCCATTGACTCTCTCTATCTCTCTCTTTACTTTGTGCCTTGTAACTATTCATATTGTGCATTCATATTTGCTTGGCTTGGTTGTGTGTGCTTCATTTGTTGATCACACTTGAGTGTATTGCATTAAGTTTTTAAATTCCGCATTGAGTTCATTAGATTAGCTATATCACCTATTCACCCCCCCTCTAGGTGATTTTCAATTGGTATCAGAGCCTACGCTCCTGATATTTAGGTTTAACCACCTAGGAGTGAGATCTTGGTTTGCTAATCTTCATTTGCATTTTCATTTGCACTCATTTAGTTTGCACTCATGAATAGCCCTCCTATGTTTGACCATATTAGACTTGATGCTTGGAAGGCCAATATGAGTAGACATTTAAAAAGCCTAGGACATCTAGTTTATCAAGCCTCCACTCAAGAATCATTCCCTAATAGTAGTAAACATAAAAAGGCTAATGCATTAGCACTTAGAGCACTTAGAGCATCTCTTAGTGAACATTTTTTACCGGTGTTTGATCGTTATGACTCGGCTTTTGCAGTTTGGAGCTTATTGACGTCTCCCGAGCTTCCAAGGATTATCAACAAGATGAGGAGATCTAAGAGAGAAAAGTCCGAAGAGCATTGCTTCATGGTCCAAGGGAATAACTCCCTTGAGGTACAATCGGACACTTAATTAGATGATAGCTCTAGTTCTTATTGCTATGGATGTTTAGAAGTTCAATCTTTATATTTGGAACTTGCTCAAAAGCTTGAAAATTTCTTGGAAAAACACAATCTTTTGAAAGAGGATAATCTTGTTTTGAAAAATGAATTAAAGGATTTGTGTTCTAATTTTGAATTGGTTTTGCAAGAGAAGGAAGAGATCACTAGTGAACGTGACTCACTAAGATCTCAACTAGACCTTGCCCTTAATGAGATTGAAGTTTTGAAAAGCAAAAATGATTGTGATGATGTTATGAAGCACAATGAGATTTTATCTTCAAAATTGGATTTTGTCTTAAAAGATAACCTTGTTTTGAAAAATAAAATTGATTCTATCACAAAAGAATTGGATTTAGTTTTAAAGAAAAATGAATCTTTAAAAATTGATATTGATTCTCATGTGTGCCATGCTAGTATAGCTTCTTGTTCTAGCACACCTATTGCATGCTCCACTTTATCTTCAAGCATTGAAAATGACATAAGTATTTTGAAGAAAAGTGTTGATTGTTTGGGCTCCACTTTGAGCCATTGTGCCATGAACCACACTCGTTTGGAATCCTTGGTTCGTAAGAAACAAGTTCCAACTATGCATGCACACCCATCACGGCATACACGTGCTTCCCACGGTCACCATCATCACACGTATGCTCATGTGTACACATGTACACATTGTGGTCGAAAAGGCCATCTTGCTAGATTTTGTTATGATCGTATTTATCATGAAAATTTAGCAACTAATCTTGTTTGGGTTAGAAAGGATACTAACCCCTATGGACCCAAAAGAAAATGGGTACCAAAAATCACCTCCTTGACTTTTGATGTAGGTGGGAGCTCTCCCATCACGTGAGAGTATTGGTGCCTTGAGGTGGATGCGTTCTAAGCTTAAAAGAGAACCATTTGGATGCTTCACTCTCAAGGGGATTTGGTGGGAGGACCACCGTGGTTTAGAGAACTAGAGATGCACCTTCATCGGTTTTGGTATCATTCTCTAACTCCCATTTTTGTTTGCATGCTTTTCATGTTCATCTATTCATAGCATGTCTTGTTTTATTGATTCATGATGCTTATGTCATGATGATTAGATTAGTGTTATACATGTTTAGTTACTTGAGCACCCATGTTTTATATGGATCTATATTTAGTGTTCTCACCTTGTTTAAACTAACATGTATGCCCTAGATCTAATGCACATGCATATGCATTATGACCATTTGGATGTTTATGATTGTATGATGTTTTGTTTTGATGACTCATGTTTTATTGTTTCATGATTAGTATGATATTTGCCATGTTTATTAGACTTATGCTTTACATGATTAGTTGTTGAGACACCCATGTTTTTTATGGATCCACATTTTGTGTTCTCTTTATGTTTTAGCTATCATGTTAATCATAGATCTAATGCACATGCCTTTATCATATTAATCATATGGTTGACTATGACTCTTTGTTTTACTAATTCATGTTTTTGTTTATTATGATCATGTTGATTGTTGACCCGTTTTATGCTTCATGTTTTGACTACTTGCTTGAATGATAGTTTTCATTAAGACTAGGATTTATACTTGTACAACTAGTGAGCTACAAATAGACCTTTATATATGTTTGTGCTTGAACGCTTATTTGTATTCACTTGATGTACTAGTATAGTCTAGTTTTGATGATTCTTGCATTTGACTTGTATTCATCATTTTACATATTTTGTTTTAACTTCATGTATATGTCCATTTTGTCCAAACTATCATTTATACATATACATCCTTGAGCCACGTGCCTTCATGCATATACTTTTGTGGACTCATTGTGTTTAGGATATGTATGTATACTTTAGTTTGTACATGACATACATATGCCTTGAAGTTTAAATCATTTGGATGAATTTCATGTTTGCTATGGTGATTTCACATTTATGATAAATTTCATGTTTTTAAGATGATTTCAATTGGTGATTTCACATCTTAGATGAATTTCATGTTTTCTATATTAAGCTTGATTGTCCATTTTCATGTTGATATGTTTCTCACAACACTTGTACACTCACCTGATTTAAATGTTTTCTCATGACTTAGTTTACATGAGTACAAATTGTGCTATATGGATTTTGAGTGTTTTAGTGCCATGTGGTTTACATGTGTCTTCATAAAAAATATTTTTGTTATTCCTTATTTGAAGGATCTCGTACTAGTTGATTCATATAACTAGTTGTGATATTCTTCCTTGCTAGTAGTTTTCAAACATTCTATATTTGTAAACCTATTTTTGAAACCCCTACCATTGACAGGTGGTTGGATGGGAGATCATGCTCATGTATGCTTTATAGTGAAAATCATAGTAAACTTGAACATGAAATGGGTGGTAGGATTATGATGTATACACTTGATCTTATTGTTGTTTCTATTGGTATCATTGAATTCTTTCAATTGGTATCAATCTTGACATTTCTTGTATACTCATATATTTTCGTATATGTATGCTTGCATTTCAAAGAATATCAAATTTCAATTGGTATCTACTTTTCATACATATATATGTTTTATTTGTGCTTACTATATCCCTATATCTTTAAGCACAAATCTTATTTATGATGATAAGCTTGAGCTTCAACTTTATTTCAATTGATTTAGTTTTCAATTAGTATTTTAATTCGAGCCTTATCATAGTTTTTATTGGTATTTCGTAAAGGGAGAGAAAATCTTGTATTTCTTCTTTCAATCGGTATTTAGTATTCCACTCCCTTACTTTATGATAGAGAATAATAATTTCAATTGGAAATAATTTCAATTGGTATCAAAATCAAATTTGTTTATATACTTAAAAATAATAATTTCAATTAGTATTAAAGATCTATGTTTAATTTCAATTAGTATCAACATTTATGTTTAGAAATTCAAAATTTGTTATGTTTAATATCAAGATTGTTTATTTACAATTGGTATGTTGTTTGTTTACTTATCAATTGGTATCAAGATTTTTGTTTTTCAATTGGTATAGTTTCATTTTTAATTGGTATCAAAATGCACTTCATTGACACATTTTTATTTGGTATCATATTTGAGTTTAGACAAAAAGGGGGAGCGCATCCCTTGATTGATTCCTTGTTTTGAATATAAAAAGAATATGTTTTTATTAGTTTTGTAAATAAGGGGGAGAAGAATTTCTTTTAATTGGTATATGTTTTTATTAGTTTTGTTTTTAACCCCTTTTGTTGATGATTGACAAAAAGGGGGAGAAAAATTTGAGTTTATATGCATGTTTGTATGCATGTTTTATGTGTTTTTATGTGTTTTTATTAAGTTATGTGTTTTTATTAAGTTCAATTGGTATCCAAAGCATTATTTAAAAACATGTTTAGTTTTGATATCAAGAGCTTGTATAAGAGATCATTAGTTTTGTTTTGCAATATATTGAGTTTAATTGGTATCTAGAGCATGTTTATTTGTCATTAGTTTTGTTTTGCAATATATTGAGTTTAATTGGTATCTAGAGCATGTTTATTTGTTTAGTTTAATTGGTATCAAGAGCATATTTATTTGTTTTTGCTAATTGGTATCTTGAACATGTTTATTTGTTTTGAAAATTTCATTGGTATCTTCCATTGGTTTCTAGAGCCATTTATTGTACTATGCATGTTTCATGTTTTATAATTTCATTGGTATCTAGAGCCATTTATTAGTTGTTTATCCTATGCATGAGTTAAGGGGGAGCTTCTTTGAAGCTTAACTTTAATCCATGCATATATAACTCCATGAGTTTTGTCATCATCAAAAGGGGGAGATTGTTGGCCAAAAGGCCTTCCACTCTAGTTTTGATGATGATTAACTCATGTAGTTATGTGTACTAATAATCTTGTGTTATTTAGTTTCAGATCATTAATCAAGTTATTAGTTGGTGATTAGCTTCAACAAGATGATTTGGAAGCTTTCACATGTTGATTCAAGAGCCCGAGCGTCAAAGATCATATATAGCACTTGCTCGGTGGATCAAAGAGTTTTGGATCGAGTCGGCTTGGAGATTGCGCTCTACAAGAAGACATCGGTACCATAGTTTAGTTTTGTGTTTAGATCCAAATTGTAAAGATTAGAATAGTATGATATGCTCAAGTTCACAACACACACGTTTCATGTTTTGGTTTTCGGTTTTTGATTTAACCGATCTTGGTTTGCATGAATAGATATTATATCAAAACAAGTTTACATGGTTTAATGTATATTAGATTTGTTCTATATACATGCATGCTTCAACTCTTAGACAAACTTACTTTGGTATACCTATTTCATGTGTTTTAGGTTTTGTGTTTTAACAAAACTTATTTTTGGAATTAAAGACAAAAACTATGATATATATATGTTTCATGTATATTGGATTTCTATCCATATGCATCATGCTTCAAAGTGTTTAAATATCATGTTTTTGTATTTGGAAGAGTTTTGGACAAAACATATTTATATTCAAAATTCAAGTTTTAGAAAATACAGTTTTTGATTTTTGGTAAAAATGATAAGACACAAAAATAGTTCATATTGATTGATATTTGAGCTAAACTTTTTACCACATGTTTATATATCAATGCAAAATGATAAAACTATTTTTGTTGATTTTTAGGAGTGTTAAAAGATTTTTCAAAATATTCTTAAACTATTTTTCTGATCCAGTTTTCTGTTCCAGGCTTCAACCAGTCGACTAGTCTTCTGACCAAGTCGACTTGGCATGAAGTCGGTCGACCGGGTCGGTCGACCGACGTGCACAGATCTGTGCACGTTTGGCAGACCAGGGACGGTCGACCGTCAGGGTCGACCGGGTCTGAGAGCAGAGCTTTCTGTTTGTTTGGGTTGACCGGGGCAGTCGACCGGTAGCTGCCAACGGGCAGAATTTGACCGTTGGACGGTCGACCGGACCGGTCGACCGGCAGTGTATTTCTGGCATTTTCTGCTGCCAACGGCTTTATTTTTCTGGGGTCTATAAATACCCCATTTGTGAGAGTTTTTCTCTAAGAATTTTTGTGCGAATTTTTCCCTACTCTCTGGTGTTTTCACAGCAATCAAAAGAAGTTTTTGAACTCATATTGAACAATCTATTTGGAGTTTTTGTTAGTGTTTGGAAAACCAAAGAAAAGGGTTTTTGGGAAAAGCTTTTGATTGAACTTCACCATCTTGATTTCTATTATTTCCCAAGGATTTTTCTTTGTGATTTTGATTTCCATTCCATTGGTTTTCTCCACACTTGAGCTAAAATCTACTATCTCTTCTATAGGATCTTTGTGTGAGAGAAAGAATTGTTTGTGGTTATTGTTTAGACCACTAAGTTGAAAACCCAATCTTTGCTTGGCTTTGTGCCTTGGGTTGTATCCCTCAAGTTGTGAGGTGATCCTTGTGTTTGCTTTGTGCTAATCCCTCAAGTTGTGAGGTGATTGTTTTGTTGGATTGGAGCTTGCCTCAAGGAGGAGGTTGTGGTTGTAAAGAGAGGAGTTGGGTACTCCTTGTGAGAGTTCTTTGTGGACTAGCTAGTGGATTAGAAATCCTTCGTGTGTCGAAGGCGGGGATGTAGAGCTGGGTGCTCGAACCTCGAAACATATCTTGTTGTTTGCGCTTGATCCATTGACTCTCTCTCAATCTCTCTCTTTACTTTGTGCCTTGCAACTATTCATATTGTGCATTCATATTTGCTTGGCTTGGTTGTGTGTGCATCATTTGTTGATCACACTTGAGTGTATTGCATTAAGTTTTTAAATTCCGCATTGAGTTCATTAGATTAGCTATATCACCTATTCACCCCCCCCCTCTAGGTGATTTTCAATGTCTCCAAAGGTTAACCTCATGGATCCGTTCTTACAATTGATGATCACATTTGCAGCTACAAGGAATGAACACTCTAAGATAATGGGAGTTTGAGACCGAGAATTGGATACAGGTTGGGTCTCAAGAACAATAAAATCTACTAGGTAGATAAATCCCCAACCCAGATAAGGACATCGGTAATTTCTCCTTTGGGAATTTTTACAGACCGATCAGCTAATTGGATTGTAATTTTAGTCAGATTAAGCTTGCCCAACCCAAGTTGTTGGTAGACTGAGAAAGAGAGTAAATTGATACTTGCTCCCAAATCAAGAAGTAATACAGTTTGACCTATTATGAAAGAAATGGCAGGGCAACCGGGATCCTTATACTTGACAGGGATTTGATTGGACAATAGCTCACTAATGTTAGTGGCTAGAAAAATCTTTTTGGGCACATTAGTCTTTCTCTTCTTGGTGCACATGTCCTTAAGGAATTTGGCATAGTTAGGGACTTGTTAGATTGCATCAACAAGAGGTACATTAATCTTGACTTGATTAAAAATCTCACATAGCTTATCCATTTGTGCACGTTGTTTGTTTTAACCCTATTTTTGTAAGGTGCTATAGGCTTGTACACATTTTCAACTGACTTGTCTTTTATAGTGTTATTAGAATCAAGTGGAGGTGGAGTGGGACCAGGAGAGATGGAAGCTTGTGTTGAACTTGATGGTGTTGATACCTGGTTATCAACTTGTCTTCCTAACCGCAATATATGAATCAAATTATATTGGTTCATTTGATCCTCTTGAGCCAAATGAGTTCAACTAGAGTTCCTAGGGTTTGCTACTGGTTGACTAGGTAAAGTTCCTTTGGGTCTTTCACTTAGGGAACCGGCTAACTGAATCATTGGACCTCTAACCTAGATATAACTTATCTTGTATTTTGCATGAAAGATGCAAGAATCTTCTCCAAATCGGTTGACTTCTTTTCAATTTGGGAACCTTGGATGGAGGATTGGGGAACTTGGTTGGAAAATATTTGTTGATAATTAGAAAATTGGACTGATGGCTGGAAGGTGGGAAGTGTTTATTTTGGCTCCATGAGAAATTCGGGTGATTCCTCCAGCCAGGATTGTAAGTTGGACCATAGAGATTGTAATGGGGCCTTGAAAAGGTCGCATTCATAGGCTTGGTCAACATTTGTTGAGCCTGAAAAACTAGACACTCCTCAAACACATGGTTCATCGCTTGGCAGTAAGTGCAGCCCGCCGTTGGGGACGGTGTTGGGTTGACTTGGCTCACCAGAACTGATCCCTTAGTTTCTATGGCTTCTAGTCTTCGCATAATGTTAGCGAATTTTGCCTCAATTGCTATGTAATCCTCTATCGTGGAGACCTCTTTTTGAAGAGATAGGGTTTGCAGTCCTAGACTCTTCGTTGGTAGGTTCTCATTGTAGGGTTTTCTCGCCTAGATCTTTAAATATTTTTCACCATTCATTTTCATCTTTTTTCAAGAACTTCCCTCCACACATGGTTTCAAAAAGAGTCTTATTTTGATAATCTAGACTATCATAAAGAATTTGGCATAGTCGCTACTGCTCTAAACCATGATGAGGGCATTGGACAAGAAGGTCTTTGAAACGTTCAAAATATTTCCAAAACAGTTTGTTGGATTCTTGCTTGCACTGTGTTATGTTTTTCCTTATAAGGGCGGTCTTGTGGGTAGCGTAGAACTTTTTTAAGAAGGCCTTGACAAAACTACCCCACGATTTGATAGATCCGGCCTCCAAGCTGTAGAGCCATTTCTTAGCTAAGTCCTTAAGGGAAAATGGTACGAATCACAACCTAATAGCATTGTCTACAAGGTTGGGTAATTTTATCATTTGGTATACTTCCTCAAATTCTCTTATGAAGAAATATGCATCTTCGGACTCTAACCCATGATACTTGGAGAGTGTGTTGATGAATTGAGGCTGAGCTCAAAGTTATTGTCACCACCAATGAAAATTGGATGCAAGATGGAAGTGAGGTTCTAATAAGGTAGAACCTATCTTGCAGAGATGGTGGTTGTAAGGTATATGGTGAAAATCAGATTCAAGAAATTCAATTCTGTTTTCAAATTAAAAATCTTGGAATCAACCAGCGATACTGGTCTACACAAAATCCAGACGAGTTTTGATAATTCAAAAAAGATCTCCAAAAATGTTTTAAGATGGAAAATAAAATACTGAGGAACAATGTGAAATCAGTTTTCATAATTTCAACTCCGTTTGTAAGTTAAAAAATCTGAGAATCGATCGGTGGCATCAATCAATCCGATTTTGAAGATTTTCTAGAATAATTCAGAAAAATTTCAGAAAATCATAAAAATTCTAAAATATAAGAAAACAATGTTTGAAAAGAAAATCGATCAAATTTAACTACTAAAAAGGTCAAATCAAGTTGTACACTTGGATCAGGTCCTCGGTTCAGACTAAGGCTAACTCTAAGTTTGAAATCCAGATCCGATACCCAGTAATAACATAAGTAATCACAAAATAAGACAAGTGCAGGAAGATAAATAAGAAAATATGATTGAAAAATCAGAATACATATCTAGATATGTATTTTGAGAATGGGGTATTACAATCATCCCCGGTCTGCCCCCTTTTGTTTGGCTTGCAAGATTCCCATTTTGCAGTTCGTGTGCATCTCCCTAGCTTCTTATATTGTATATCATACTTTTTCTACCTCTCATTGATGCAATATTGATGTAATATTAAATCATGCTCTGTGATAATTATATACTTATACCCTTTTTTGTTGGTATGTATATTACCATGTACTTTCGTACTTTGACTCTTGTATGTACTGATACTTAGCGTGTGATTGAGATAAATCTGCATCGAAAAATATAGAGTTTAGAAATGTGCTAGGTTCTCAATACTACCATTATAGCAAGTGGTATACGGGTCGTGATCCACAAGGAGGGACTGTGATGGAAGCGTTTGAGTAAGTTCTTTTTAAGTTACTTAAACTGGTTAAAAGTTTTCTTTGTTTTTAGAAAATAAAAGAAAAAAAATGAAAGCTATGCTAAGTTAGAAAGAAAATGGAAGATAGAAGATGTAGGTGTTGGTGTTGGTGTTTTCAAAAGAAAGGAAAAAAAACTAAGTTAAAAGAAAGAATCAAAATGATAAAGAAAGAGTGGGTTTTGAAATGTAATTCTAAACTAATGAATTAAAAGAAACAAAAACTAAAATTCACTTACCTCTTCGGCACTTGCTTTACCTTTGATCTGCTGCAACGATTTTCCTTGGCTTGAAGGTGATGAAAGCATGGAATATGTGATCTTCTTCATTACCAGCCTAAGCTATTAAATAAAGGTGCAAGCAGAAAATAAAATAGAAATGGTTATCCATCACCATAAGTCATCAATGGCACTTATAATGGTAAGGCAATTTCGAGGCTATAGAATTCATTTGGATTTATAAGCACCTAAGAGGAAAGTAACAAAAACAAAAGATAAAGCATAAAAGGTAACTTTTGATTAAATCAAATAACGATGAAAGAAATGTGAAAACATACACTGACTCTCAGTACAACATTCTCTCTCATTCTCCCATGAAACCTTCTCGGATCTCAGTTACATAAAGAAAGTTGAAAATTATAATAAAAGAAAAAAAAAAAAAACCAAAGTTAAAAACTAGAAACAAAAACTAGCCTAAACGCTCTGCTGAGTGGTGCCCCTTTGCCTTCTGTAGTGGTGCTATTTATAAATTAAAATGGATAAGGGAAAACGTGCTTGAAGATGAGACTAAATCGCTGACCTAACAAAAAAGCTTTTCTAATAAGGTTGGAGATAAGTTTGGAGATATGAATAAAATCACTTGCCCAATAGAAAAGATCTTATGATAATATCTCTTTTGAATCTTTAGATTTTGACAATATCTTTGATTCTTCGAGCTAACCAAATTGATTTTTCTAAATTTGATTTAACTGTATTTATTTGGCTTATCTTTAGTTAACCAAATAGGTCCAATTAAATCAGAATTTAACTGACTTTTATTTGGTCTTATCTTCTCTCCCTTCACTAAGTCAAATCTGTAAATTAAGACATTAGACAAGAAATTAGCATGATTTATTATAAGATAGATGTAGGAATGTAATAAAATAATGCAATAAATATGTACAATCACACCCCCACACCTATCTTTTGCTCATCCTCGAGCAAAATAAAGAAAAATAGAGCTAACCTAATCTAACACACTTTCGTAGGAATCACGGTTGCACTTAGTACGTGCAACAAGCCGCTAAACCTCTAGGGTACCTCTAGAGGATGAGTTTTATCTCGTGAGGGTTTTCAGCAGATTATACCCCCAAAATCCAAAAAGAAAGAGAAATAAAGTGTTAGTATTTTAAAACATATTTTGAAAAGACGAGAAAATATTTGAAGTATTATTGTATAAATTCAAGTAATCTATAAGTTATAGAAAAATCAAACTTTTTATTCATAAACTTAGTTTCTATTCAAAACCTTGTTATCAATCAAGGTAAGGAGTCAACCTGTATTTCTGATCTAGTCTATTATTTATCCTAATTCATATGCACCTTTGTGACAGTGAAATTTTGACTCGGGGTTCTTCAACTCTAACTCTTATGCCTTATTTTTTAAATTTTTAGGTGGTACTATCCCTTAGTTCTATTAGGCTTTCTAATCTACCCATGTAATGAGCCTTTTGTCGGTGACTCCCAAACTGGACGGTCTTAGGATACCGGGTGAGAAAACACCCCAAGGACTTAAAGACTTGAGCAAACAAGACCATAAAACTAAGGATTTTATTAATTATATGAACTACTTTAGGCGTGAATACTTATATTTTATGCGGCACAAATACCCAGCTTAATCAGAGGATTTTGATATATAAGTTTTTACTTCTTTTCTTCCTTTTTATAAGGCATAAGAATCTTTTTTTTTGAACCCTAAGTCTGTAAGTATATAAAGTGTGCATATTTAATCAAGGTAAAATTCAAGGCTAAATTATTTTTTTCAATTTTTCTTCCTAACTCTAGAAATCAAACAAATAATCTTACTTAACCAAGTATAAGAAATCCCAATTATGATTCTCCTATTCCTTAAATTAACTTAATTTTTTACAATAAATAGGTCAAAATATTATTTTCTTTTCAAAAAAATTTTAAAAGCAAAGAAAATGTTATATTTTTTCTTTTTTCTATACATTAGAGGAAAACCTTTGTTATGTTAGAACCCTCCTTCACACCTATCTCATGCATTGTCCTCAATGTATGATTGAATGCATATATGCATGAAAAAAAAGAAAGAAAAGGAAAATGTTACCTCAAGGTGGGGGTCCAGTGGTGGTCGGATTGGGCCAAGTGTTGCTACCCAATCAAGATAATGTGGTGGTCCACGGAGCCCACCTTTATGATCTAGTTTTTATTTACAATATTACAACCCCCTGAGTGAATAGGATCATGCAAGACCCTAACATTAAAATCATCCCGAATATATGACAAATCTTGGAATATCATCTCGGAGTCATTTTTTTTCAATACCTAGGTCCAACAAAAGAATGTGATTTGGCAGAGTAGTTGATTTGGGCTAAAAAAAGATAGATTCGGGAACCAATACTGACTCAGGAAAATCAACTTTTGGTTCGAGAGTCAGTTTTAGTTCAATAATTGATTCCAAATCAAAGAATTAAAGTTCACATTCATTTCCCATCAATGAAATGTGACTATCAAAAATAGGTGGTTCAGTATCAAGATCTATGGATACGAAAATCAATGTCGGCTCAGGAAATGGGTCCAAATCGGTTAAGGATATCAGAGTCAACATAGATATGAAAATGAGAATTGATCACAAGTTTGGGGATCGGGTTCACATTCACAGTCAAGTTCAATTTCTTTGAATGAAAAACTTACCATTTTGTCAAAAGTTTGGGATTAGTCAAGTTCAAATTGATGTGAAGAAATTGAATCATGGTTAAAGTCTCCAAGACACCATGATCTTGGTTCCTATCAATATGGCTAGAGCAATTAGAATTGGTCAAATATTGATAAGGGATAGTTTTCTCTTCCCTATAAGCATTGTTCAATTGACTCATTAGTGCTTCTAGCTTATTGAAGGAATCATTTTAGGATTGAATCATAGATTTCATACTCTTTTCTAAGTTAGTAGGTTCTTCTTCTTGTTGTGTGACTGAAAAATGGAGTAAGGATCTTGGATTGAAAATTTTGATGAGATTTTGAGTCTTCTAAAATTTGAATTCGCCGCTTGAGCTCCTCTAAGTCTTCTATCCTCTTTTCCCAGTTAATGGTTCTTCTATTGGTTGTTCAGAAAAAAGAGTATATGAAGATGGATGTTGGTAAGGTTGTTGATAATAAAACTCGGGGAGTTGTATCCCCACTGACTTTGTGAAGAGTGGAGATGATGATTATTCTAGTCTTGTTCATAAGATTGGGACTAGGACATATGTTGATTCGGATAAGACCAATCCGACATACTTGGTTGGTTAGAGTTATGAAATGTCGGGTTGGTAATATCCAAATCAAAAGTTGTCGGGGTGAAGTATGGATCATTATATATATCAGAATAATTGTAATTATAATTCAATCACTAAGATGTCAAAACATACAAATAAACAAACAAATAAACAAAAACAAAGAAAAAACTAGCGTAAGTTAGGGTAGACCTTAGACCTAAACGACTCCTAACTAGTTAGACTATCCAAGGGGGGATATATTTTAGAATTTGACCACAAGTTAGGGGTAAGACCAGTGGGAGGTATCCATGCCTAAGCAATAGGCCTAATTATGCCAAATCACTATTCTTCGAGGTTTCGTCTCACAACCTCAACCTTTGACACCGATTTGACAAGAGTCAAATTCAAATTAACTTTCCCTTAGGTCAGTCTCTTATTGAGTCCGAGATATCCCTAGGGCCTACTCAGTTTTAAGTTAGGCTTGAGTTAGTAAGTGGGGAGATTGTTTGTAGACTAAAGAAAGGTAATAACTTCTCCACCTTATCTTATTTATAGGACAAACCCTTAACGCAATTAGTACAGTGTACAAGTATATTGTATAAGCAACACTTAAGCAAATGAATCACCCAAAATGTGTTTCATAATGCTACATTCTATGCACACGTATCTTTCTTCCGCACTCTTCTTTCCTCGGCAATCTTCAACGGAATGAAATGTAATGAATTAGACACATGCCTAAATGCAAGTCTAAAATTTTTTTTAGCATTTACAAGCAAAAAATTACTGTTAAAGATTAGAAAAGTATGTATAGTGAGTTAAACAAGAAAATAAATAGCTGCAGAAACTTAAACTTTGCAATTCAACTGACCTGCAAAAAATACAGGTTAGCAGTTCACTCAGACTGCCGCATATGCACGGCAAAACTGAGGGCTTCTGGGCTCTACTTTCTTGAGCAAAGTCCAGGGCCACTTATAAGTCTATTACAGTAAAAACTTCCTTGATGTCTCCTCCTGCACACAAGAACAGAGAAGAAAATTTAACTTTTAAGTAAACTAAAAAAAACTTACCATCCCTCCACGACAACGACGTTGAGATAAACCTGCACAGAAAAATACAGAGTTTAGAAACATGCTAGATTCTTAATGCTACCGCTATATCAAGTGGCTATATGGGCCGTGATCTGTAAGGAGGGACTGTGATGGAAGCATTTGAGTAAGTTCTTTTTAAGTTACTTAAACTGGTAAAAGTCTTCTTTATTTTAGAAAAGAAAAGAAAAAAAATGAAAGTTATGTTAAGTTAGGAATAAAGTGAAAGATAGAAGATGTAGGGGTGGTGTTTTCAAAATAAAGAAAAAACTAAGTTAAAAAAAGAATCAAAATGATAAAGAAAGAGTGGGTTTACAATGTGATTCTAAAATAATGAATTAAAAGAAAGAAAAACCAAAATTCACTTACCTCTTCGGCGCTTGCTTTACCTTTGATTCTTCGCAATGATTTTTCTTGGTTTGAAGGCAATCAAAGCATAGAATATGTGATCTTCCCATTCCCAACCTAAAACTATTAATAAAGGTGCAAGCAGAAAATAAAATAGAAATGGTAATTCATCACTATAAGACATCAATGGCACTTGCAATGGCAAGGCAATTTTGAGGCTATAGATTCATTTGGATTTATAAGCATCTCAAAGGCAAGTAACAAAAACAAAGGATAATGGATAAAATGTAACTCTTTCGATTAAATCAAATAACGATATGAAAGAAAAGAGGAAACTTACACTGGTGTCACTTACAGTACAACATTCTCTCTCATTCTCCCATGAAAACTTTCTCTAATCTCAGTTACATAAAGAAAGTTGAAAATTATATTTTAAAAAAAATAAACAAACCAAAGTTAAAAATTAGAAACAAAAAGTAGCCTAAACTGTTTGCTGAGTGTGCCTTTTGCCTTCTGAAGTGGTGTTATTTATAGGTTGAAATGGATAAGAGAAAAACATGCTTGAAGATGAGACTAAATCACTGGCCTAATACAAAATTTTCTCATAAGGTTGGAGATAAGGTTGGAGTATGGGCAAAATACTTGCCCAACAGAAAAGATCTACGATAATCTCTTCTGGATCTTTAGATTTTGACAATATTTCTTTGATTCCTTAAACTAATCAAATTGATTCTTCTAAATCTGATTTTAGCCATATTTATTAGGCTTCATTTTTAGTTAACCAAATAGATCTAGTTAAATCAGAATATAACTGGATTTTATTTGATCTTATCTTCTCTCCTTCATTAAGACAAACCTGCAAAATAAGACACTAAGACAAGAAATTAGCAGGAATTATTATAAGATAGATGTAGAAATATAATAAAAATTATATAATAAACTCGTATGATCACACTCGCATACGTATCTTTACTTGTCCTCAAGCAAACAATGAAAAATAGAGCAACCTAATGTAACACACATTCGTAGGAATCACAGTTGCACTTAACATGCGCAACAAGTCGTTAAACCCCAGGTTACCCCCAGAGGACGAGTTTTGTCTCATGAGATTTTTCAGTGGATTACACACCCAAAATCAAAAAAGAAAGAGAAACAAAGTGTTAGTATTTTGAAAACATATCTTGAAAAGACGAAAAAATATTTGAAGTATTATTTAAAAGTTCAAATAATCTATAAGTTATAGGAAAATCGAACTTTTCATTCCTAAATTTAGTCTATTCAAAACCTTGTTATCAATCATAGCAAGTAGTCAAACTGTATTTCTCATATAGTCTATAATTTTACTCTAAATCATATGCACCTTTGTGATAGTGAAGTTTTGACTCGGAATTCTTTAACTCTAACCTTATGCCGTATTTTTCAATTTTTTGGTGGTACTATTCGTTAGTTCTATTAGGCTTTCTAATCTACCCATGTAATGAGTCTTAAGTCAATGACTCTCAAACCGAACGG